>JAPFFP010057006.1:0-28237 GCA_026153255.1 Solanum medicagineum | reverse complement strand
GTGTTTACAAGGAGGATGTAGCAAAAATATCTTTTCATACACATGAAGGCCACTATGAATTTTTGGTCATGCCATTTGGATTGTCTAATGCTTTATCTACTGTTCAAGCTTTGATGAATGAGATATTTCAGCCTTACTTACGTAAGTTTGTACTGGTCTTTTTTGATGATATATTAGTTTATAGTACAGATTTTCCTACTCACTTGGATCATTTGTGAGAGGTACTACAAGTTTTAAAACTTCATAACTTGGTTGTCAATCGAATAAATGTCATTTTGGACAACAACAACAGGAGTATTATTTCTACAAGTGGAGTCGCGGCTGATCCTGCCAAAATAACAAGCATGGTTAACTGGCCAAGTCCAAAAGATACTAAAAGGCTTCAGGGGATTTTACTACAGGAAGTTTGTTCGTGACTATGGGAAAATAGCTAGACCACTCACACAATTGCTCACGAAAGATGCTTTTTGCTAGAATAGAGAAGCTCAATTAGCTTTTGATTCTCTTAAGGAGGCTATGGTCACTTTGCCGGTTTTGGCACTAACAGATTTTAACAAGGTGTTCGTTGTGGAGACAGATGCTTCAAGGTTAGGAATAGGAGATGTCCTAATGCATGAAGGACATCTTATCACTTTTCTTAGCCAACGACTTTCCATTAGAGTTCAATCTAAATCAGTTTATGAGAGGGAGTTACTGGCCATAGTTTTTGCTGTCCAGAAGTGGTGTCATTACTTGATGGGTCGACATTTCATTGTACGAACAGATCAACGAAGTCTCCAATTTCTCATGGACCAACATGTTATGGGCAGAGGAGAAACAAAAATCAATCTCCAAGTTGATGGGATTTGATTTTGAGATTCAATATCGCCTAGGTTGTGAAAATAAAGCAGTAGATGCCTTGTCCCGTAAATTTAATTTCATGGCCTTTTCAGTTTTATGCAGCAACACCTTAGATGACCTATCCACAGAAATTCAACAAGATAACCAGCTCCGTCAGTTGACACAAGATTTGCTTCATGATCAAACTTCACGACCGAATTATGCTTTAAAAAATGGTTGCCTATTTTTCAAAAGTCGTTTGGTGATTCCTTGGTCGTCATTACACATCCCTATGCTCCTTAGGGAATTTCACTCCTCACCTACAGGTGGTCACTCAGGGTTTTTTCAGACATACAAATGCATTTCACAAGTGTTGTATTGGAATGGGATCAAAAGAGATGTACAAAACTTTTGTGACAAGTTGTGAAGTCTGCAAGAAGAATAAGTATGAAGCTCTAAGTCCTGCTGGCTTGCTGCAACCATTACCTATTCCTACTCAAGTTTGGGATGGTATTGCTATGGATTTCATCAGCGGGTTGCCAAAAGCAATGGGACACGATACTATATTTGTTGTGGTGGACCGTTTCACTAAATATAGTCATTTTCTTCTCTTATCTCACCCTTATACAACAAAGAGTGTAGTTGAATTGTTTGTTCGTGAGATTGTATGACTGCATGAGTTTCCAAAATCTATTGTTTCTGATCGAGATCGGATTTTTGTCAACCAATTTAGGCAAGAATTATTACAGTTGTCCGGTACTAGCCTCAAACTGAGCTCAGGATATCACCCTCAAACAGATGGTCAAATGGAGATTGTAAACCGATCCTTGGAGACTTATTTGCATTGTTTTGCAGGAACACATCCAAAACAGCGGCCAAGATAAATTTCCTGGGCTGAATTTTGGTTCAATACCACTTACCATAGTTCCACCAAGATGACTCCTTTTAAAGCTCTATATGGACGAGATCCTCCCTCCTTGTTGCGGTTTACTGAAGACATTTCTACTGTTGAATAGGTCAATCAGCAACTTTATGCTTGTAACACTATTTTAGATGAACTCAAAGCTAATTTGACCCATGCTCAAGCTCAAATGAAAGTTTATGCTGATGCTAAGCGTCGTGAAGTTGTGTTCCAGCCTGGTGATTTGGTTTATCTTCTCTTGAAACCTTTCAAGCTTCGTTCACTGGCTAAAAAGGTTAATGAGAAGTTAAGCCCTCATTATTATGTTCCATATACTGTCTTAAGCAAAACTGGGAAAGTCGCTTACCGCCTTGATTTACCCTATCATTCACGGGTGCACCCCGTATTCCATGTTTCTTGGCTTAAGCGTACTGTGAAGGATTCAATTCCAGTTCAACAACTCCCTCCTTTCTTATCCGAAGATCTTGAAATTTTAGTCCAACTTGAAAGTGTGATAGATTGTCGGACACTTTTGAATGACTTCCAAGAGGTTCTGATTAAGTGGAAGGACTTGCCCGACTTTGAGAATACTTGGGAACCCTATGAAGTTATTGATACTCAATTTCCTCAATTTCACCTTGAGGACAAGGTGAAACTCGTTGGGGCGGGTATTGTTAGATCTGCTGTTGCTAAGGTTTATAAATGCAAGAAGATATAAACATAAGGCTTAAATATTACTACTTTTATTTAGTTATTATGTATATATATTATTAGCAGTTACTTAATAGTTACATAGAAGTTAAGATAGTATTTAAGGCTGTATAGGCAGTTTATTCTGTAGGTTTTTGGTTTCTAAAAAAAATAAACTGGAGGATAAGGTTCCTCAAAATATCTTGTTTGTTGGGGAAATTTCGTTTCAAATCTTGTTTGTATATTTGTAAACTTGTTCCATTTAGTTGTATACAGTGTAGTGTGTTGCTGGAGGATAAGGTTCCTCAAAATATCTTGGTTGTTAGGGAAATTTCGTTTCAGATCTTGTTTGTATATTTGTAAACTTGTCCATTTAGTTGTATATAGTGTAGTGTGTTGTTATCTTTATATTGTGTTTGCAAATTTAGAGTATTTGGTTGGAGATTTTCCGAGTTCCTAACAATATCAAACATGAGGACAAAAATCGTTGTTCTCCTAGTTAATAAGAAATCACAATAAAATGACCTATTTTGACTAAGTTACATGAAATAGAATATTCTATAATAATTCAAGGATATAATTGGAAAGAAAATTTTATAGAATTTTAAACCAAACACAAGATTAGTTGGGAAACAATGAATCAAACACTTGATAAAAATTAATATTTGCATTGTGAATCCCTATATTATTAATCCCCGCGTTATTTATTTTTGTAGCACACGACTCCTAAATGTTTGAGTATTTTAATTGATTTGATTTCCATTTGATTTATTTTTCCTTCATTTATTAAAATCAAACCAAATCGATGATGGTCAAGATTTTTTTTCTCCAATAATTTTAGTATAAATTCATATAATATAATGCCCAGCTGGTCGTTTTCGAGGGTAAGCGGACCTGGTAGACATGACCTCCTCCTCACTATGCCCAACGCAAAAGTAACATCTATTTTCAAGTAGCTAGCTTGCAAAATTATCGCAGGGGGGAAGCTACTCTTCAGCTAATTGTAAGTGATCTCTGTCCCAAGCATTTAAAGTATGACCATCCCAAGATAAAATATATTTATTTGGAAGTATTAGTTAAATCGTTAAATTATTCTATCCACCTTTTTTCCTTAATGATGGATAAATTATTTCATATATATATATAATGAAATAACTTATCCCAAAATAGCTAATCCTAAAATAAATTGTTTCCAACCAAACGATCCTTAGAAGTCATTTCGAATAAGTTATCCACCATGTATATAGGGTAACTTATTCCATCATTATGATATAAATGGTGGAATAAATTATCCCAAATTTAACAACCAAACAAGATACCAAAATTTTATCCCTTCACTATTTTATTATCCCATAATTATTTATGCTTATCCCTCACACCAAACGACGGTGTTAACTCAAGAAATTATAAGACAGGGTGACTTCATAAGAAAGGATATCATGCGCAATACCTGATTATAAATATTGTTCAATTCCAGTTTGACAATGCACTGATGAGGGAATTGACCAAGTGGCGAGCTCCAAATCTGTTTTTTCAGCCTGTAGTTCCGTAATTATGAAAGGGATAATGCATCTGTTGTTAGAAACAAAAAGTTGTCCACAGCTCTTGCAATTGTTAAAAATTTGGAAAGCTAAACTACCTCTAACTCTCTAAGTGAGCAAAAGACTTCCATACTTGCTTTTAAGGTCTACCAAATATTTCTCAAGTGAGCAAAATTTGGGATCTGAAGATGTTGGTTCAAGGAACTGACAAAGGAGTTATCTAGTTTTCCAACTGCAGAAGATAAATGGGTGTTCATCGATGACCATTACAAAGGAATTCAAGTTGAATATTCCTTCTCTATCAGAGGGGTAAGATAAATTACAAAGCCCTCCCTGTTGGATTTTGTGGCCACATGCAGATTCAGGAAAAGAGTACATGCACAGAGGACACCAAACTAGCACGACATGTTCAACCAGAGCTTGTTTTATCCCTAACCTTATCTACAACAGTACCAAGGAAACAAATCTCCTAGATCCAATTCCAAAATAACATTTTACACCAACTACATGATAGCCACTGCCAACATTTAACTGTTCTCAGCAACAGCCTCATCAATTTCATCGGCATGATCTCTCAGTACATTCCATTGATCCAGACTCAATGAGATGCCTGAAAAATGCAGAACACAACAGTTAGTTTTGGTTTCCAACTCCTGCAAATATATGGATGAAAAATTAGTCACAAAAAGATAAGATGAATACAACCACATACCCATTATATTCCTATAAGTGGGGTCTGAGAAGAGCGAGACCTTACCCTAACTTTGTGGGGTAGAGAGGTGAGTTTACAATAGACCATTGGCTCAAGAAAGGTCTTTTTCAGGAAAAAAGGTTTTAAATAAGACCTATGATAAAGATTTGAAGAAAAAATAGAAGATGAATGAAAATATAAGTAAACTTCTGCTGAGAATAGAAGATGTAACACCAAAGCAGTTTACAATTGGTCTTGCACATCAATCTTTAAGAACACTATTAATGCATCTCAAAGTATGAAAAAGCTTATGCTCAGTACTGCAGTAAACATTAATAAGTGTGACAAAACAGCACTAAAAAGGTAATTACTCTTCCCTTTTCAAATAAAAGATAAAACTACCGACCTTGTGGAACAAGTCCACATCCTCCAATTTCACCGAGTATCATTTATTTTAGATTGTACAAGGGGTAGACCTTATAGGGAAAAGGAAATAGCTCCAGATAAGAAAGCTAACGTTTGGAATGGCAGAGTCACCAAGGCATAGATAAAAACGTCAACAGTTCCCTAATCAGCGAAAGGGAGCTCCCTATTGTTTACCCAAATACTAGCATTGGCAAAGCCCCATTCAATGCATATGTTGATTTCTACAAAATGGAGTAGACTTTAAAATATCTCGAGCTATATGATGTTGCTATAGATTCTTCATTCACCTAGAATTGCCAGGATAAGATATGATTTGAGTTGATCTGTCCGATTACGATAATAACCATGCCAGTTCATACAACACCATGTGAACAAGCACTAGTCTTGGGCAACAAGAAACACCAAGATCGTTCAATCGGCAATTTCCTTTGCACACATTACCAACAGTTCATGTGCCATTACCTAAGCTAATGATGACACCTCCCGAGAGACTATAATAATTGGCTCATCAGTCGTGTACATAGATAAATGTTCCTTCCATAAACCAATTTCATATAGGAACAATGAGAATTGTCAGGTTTTTCCTAATGCACGTGATATCTGAGGTAGTTTGTACGCATCTCGACTATTTCAGTGATTAACTATTACTACTTCCCACCAACGCAGCAGCTGAGTACCCCTCCCACTTCATTGACAACCAGGCCACCTAAAGACATTTCTTATAACCAATTGAACTTGCAACCCCACCCCACCCCACCCCCAAAAAAAAGACCCTCCCCAAGTAAACATCATACCTAATCCTAAACCCATTCCACATACAAGATGACCAAAACCTATCCTCACATCTCCGGTGCAAAGCATTAAGGACGGTCACTCCCCAAGGCTTTATAACTCTTTCAAACACATGCGCTCGTGGCTAGAAGTTTGGACTTGCACGAATACATGAAGAATGACAATTTGAGATAATGAGAGAATTGGTGAAGCGGAGAGTAAATGAAAAAAGAGATTCTTTTGTCTTCTCTATATGTGGCTCACAAATGATGCTCCTTAAATAGGCACCTCATTTACATATCCATTCATTAAAAAAAAACATATGAAGCTAAACAAAATCAATATAATGAAACATTCCTCTTACTTTGAGGACAAGTTGTCATACTACAAAGTAACTTCAAGAAGTAAGCAACGTCAAGTCTTCTAAAAAGTTCATACCCTCTCATCACAAAGTTACAAACTAAGAAACCGTCATTTGAATAAATGTGAACCATTTATGAAGAAGAAACTCTCATTCCGAGTATACTTACTACTTAGGAATGTTTTCATAGATTAACTACAAAGAGTTAAAAGGTGTTATTTATCCTATACATTAAATAAGAAGAAATAATGCCCATATCCAACACTAATGCAAAGATAAGGGCAACTAAAAGTAACATGTATTTAAGTATCAATATCTTTCGATTTAAATTAACGTGTAGTGATACAAAGCAACAAGAAATATCCATAAAGTGAAGTACTCTTGAACTAAATGAATATAAGTTGAGAACCCCACCACACATGTTATATCTTTGATTTTATGCAAACTCTGTGATACTAACAAAGTGTTTTTATGGTCATATCCACACCTTGGGTCTCATGAGCACTCTATAAAGACAACCCAAGTCTTTCATAAAAGGCAACCTGACTTTTACATTCACCTAATTGATTCCATCAAGTCTATCTCAAATAGACCAACTTAAGGCTATGGAATCATTGAAAGCAAAATAAGTTCCAACCTTATAAAATACCACCTTACGCCATAGGAATAGGGAATATAGTGTATATCGAGGGACTTGTTTGACCCACCAAATAGGCATCCATCATACTACCTCAATCCATGGACTTCAGACCCGTACCCCTCAACATTTCAAAAATTATATTTCTTGGCTAACCCTTGGTTAGAGGATCCACAAAATTTCTTTTGGACCTTACACATTCTATGAAAATAAAACTATATTTCAATAATTGTTCAACTGCATCATGTCTAAGGCAAATGTCTCTTTTTCCATTGCACACACTAGTTTTGGTAATCCCGATTGTTGCTTATGAGTCACAATGTAAAGAGATGAGTGAAGCCTGTCTTTCCCTCTACTAAAAGGTTTCTCATCCACTCGACTTCTTGCCCAAACAACTCAAGAGCAATGAATACAAATTCCATGGTAAAACATGCTATATAAATTTGTTTCAAAGACTTCCATGAAAAGCACATGCACCCAAAGTAAACACAGCCACCAATGGAGCTAACTTCATCATTGTCAATTACTCAATTTGCATCACAATAACTTTCTAAAACAACAAGAAATTCATTAAATTAACACCATTCATAGTACCTCTTAAATAACTTAGCAAGCAATGAAGAACATTCCCTTGTTCACTATTGGTATTATGCGCATATCTACTCAATTTGTAACTCAAGCGGTGGCAAAGTTACAGAATCACTATTCGTGGACTCCTCTATGGAAAAACTCTTTGTTAGCACAAAAATGCCTTGAAGGGCCTGTGTCCTGCACCAGGTCAGTCTAAGTCTTATTCATCAATGACTGCAATAGCAATCACTTTTTTAACCTCAACAAGATGAGCTTGGATATCACCTTGTCTCTCTTTCTTCGAGTTTTGCCTTTGTCTAAGATAGCACTAGGCAGCTTCATGACCAAGTTTGCACAAACAAAACAAGGTCTTTTTGATTTTTGAATTTGGTTCTCCGACTTACTGAAAGGACTTTTTCCTTTACACATCCCTTTTTCAGAACTTTCTTCTGTTTGCCTTTGAACTTTTGCACCTGTCTTTCACAATAATATCAAGAGATTCCAGAAGATTAGATTTCGAAGAATTAAGAGAGAGCTTTCATCTTATCTTTGAGATGATTTGCCTCCTCAATCCTCATGTGACTTATAAGTTGGAGAGTCAAATATTTTTTCTTATGCTTCAATTAATTGTTATAATGACTCCAAGATGGTAGAATTTTTCAAGCAAAACATTAGCCTACAAATCTCAACATATTTCATGCCCTTGTTGAGAACATTGGCGGTCAAGTTCTCATACTCGTGAACTTGTTCCATGATTGGCTTATTGTCAACCATTTGGAACTTAATCCATTGTCCAACAAAATATTTTTTCTTTAGTGCCTTGTCAGCGCACCATATTTCTTTCCAAACCATCCCATATTTTCTAAGCAGATTTTTACATAACAAATAAATTAAATAAAGAATTAGTCATATGTTTCAGCAAATGTCCACCAACACTTTTGTAATCTTTTTTGAACTTCGTTCTAGTAGCACCATCAACAACCACAACACTGCTAAAACCCACCAGTTGTGTTACATCTATCGACATGAGTTTGTTGAATAAAACATAATTAACTGCTACTTGTTTAAAGAAAATCACAAGTCTTTAAAATTAATTCTGTCCAAAGGCTCAAGCATTGACAGGTCCATAAGAGTTATGTTCAAGGGACTGGCCATTTGTTCAATATTGTAGTAAAAAAAAAACACACTTCAAATTGTTAATAAAAATACTATAATATTGATAACAGACAGGAATTGAAAACAGTAAGCAAATTATCATAAACACTGTGGTGGCTAGTCACTACCTTGAAAGCGATTTCGGCCCAACTCTGATGCAAATCATTAAGGCCGATCACTCCCCTAGGTTCCACAACTCCCACAAATATGTGCACTCATGGCTAGAAGTTTGGAGTTGCACACATACAATTACCCAGAAATTCACAACAGGAAGAATTGAGTATTTGAGATAATAAGAGAATTAATTAACAAGAGAGAAAATGAAACAGAGGTTTATTTGTATCTCTTTTGTATATTCAGTTAACAAATGATGCTCCTTAATAGGTACATCATTTATGCTTTCATTAATCAAAAGAACGTAAGAAGCAAAAATAAAATTAATGTAATGAAATATTACTCTCGCTTTTTAATGACAAAATCGTCATAGTGCAAAGTAAATTCAAGTCTTCTGAAAAGCTCATGTATAGCAATATTACTAATTAGTTGCCCCTTGAATGTGAACCATTTATGAAGAAGTAACTCTCCCATCCCCGTACACTTACTACTTAGCAATGTTCATGTAGATGTTATTTATCCTTTGCATTAAATGAAAAGGAATAATACCCCCAAGATGAACACACAGAAACACAATTCCTAAAATGAAACATGAGGAAACCAGAGAGAAGATAACAAAAGATGCTGAGAAACCTAAGAAACTTGTATTATTCCCATGTCTCAGCTAACAACTAAAAAGTCACTTCTTACTCTTCACGACCAACCAGAAAAAAACAAAGAAAAGAAAAAACAGAAATTATAATTTACCCCCACGTCTCGTCATCATGACCCCTAAAATAATAGAAAACCCTAAAGGCAACATAGGTAGAATCATTGCCCAAACCACAAACTGCAATGGAATGAGACAACGAGAACTACTAAAAACACAGAAACGAAAAACAACAACAACAACATACCCAGTAAATCCCCACTTGGGGTCTGGGGAGAATAGAATATACTCAGACCTTACCACTATCTCTAGAGAGGCTGTTTTCCGGGAAAACTCATCTCAAAATCCATAAGCAAAACTAGATATGACAAAAAGAAAAGGGAAGGAAACAGAAAGAGTGACTAATAATAAATAACACATGACAGTATGTAAATATGACAGAACTGACAGATAATGAGAACACATGATAAAAAAACACAAAACACGTCCTCCACCTAACCCTACTAAACTCCAAGGCCATGCATCCACCTAACCCTACCAATTAGGGTGTTATTCTAATTCGCGACCTCCACGAACTACACTTCTTTTTATCTAACGTCATGTTCTCACTGAGATCAAGTTCCGTCATATCGTGTCTAATCACCTCACCTAGTACTTCTTCGGTCTACCATAAGAAAAATTAAACTTGGCAACAAAACAAAATGAAAATAACTAACAGCACATACCCTTTCTGCCGGGCATTTGCTTGCCATCCTTAACATAAAACTCTCGAATATCCACCATTATCTTGCCTCCGAAGCTCCTAACGGATACTCTTCGATTCTTAGAAATCTGAAAGAAAGATTACACCACAAAAATCAGAAAACAGTAGGAAAGTGATTTTAAAAAAAAAACGCTCGTAGGAAGCGAAAAACAAATACCTCACAGACGACGATGCCATCTTCATCGTCAGAATCATCGGTTCTACAAGATTTCTTAAGAGGATTGTCGCCTTCAGAAGCGTACTCATTTTCTTCCTTTCTCTTTCCGAACCTTCTAGACATTTTTTCTGCACGGGTTTTCTTTTTTTGCGGGGTTGGGGAGGAAAGGGGAATGGAGTAAAGGGGTAAATAGCTTTAGGGCATTTGAGATGGGCCCTTGGTAAATGCTATTGGGCCTTCGATGGTTCAGAGCCCACATCAATATAAAAGGTATCCGAGTTTATCCATCCATATTATTGGATAAAATTTATGGCATCACAAACATTTTGATAAAATTTATTTTATTTTACATATAAATGAACGTATTCAATGAATATCAATTATGACATATATTATATTGAATTTTATGATTTTTGTATTCACTGAATATATCGTGCGTGAAAGATGATAAAGATTTATGGCATCACAAACATTTTTGTTCTTTTTTTAGTTTAAAATACTTACTTTCATCAAAAACGCATTCATAATCTCTACATTACATTTCTTTCTCTCTATAATTTTAATACAGTGATTGTGAACTGAAGTAAATTTCCTTTCTCATATTTGTCACGTGTAATTTTCTAATATAGAAAAAGAAATTTCAATTTCGATTCAACACAATAGTGAACGAGATAAATTCAATAAGTTCATTAGACGAATTCAATAATTTTGTTGTGGATGGAGTGAGCATTAAAATTGAGTTTTCATTTTAATAAGATTCTTGATGAAATAATGAAGATATTTGAAATTTATGTTTCTATAAATACAATTGAAATTAAATATTTTACAATAACAATAATAACATACTCAGTGAAATCTCACAAGTGGAGTCTGCAAAGGTAGAGTATACGCAGACCTTACCACTATCTCATAGAGATAGAGGGACTATTTCTAGAAAACTCTCAGTTCAAATATATCAGCTCCACAAGGAGAAAAACAATAGATATGGAATAGCGACTAGAATGACAAGCAATGACAATACTACAAGTAAAAGTAAATATAGTAAAATAAATGACGGGTAGTAGCAACACAATATATAAAGACATGAATAATCCTACTAACCTACTACAATACAAGGCAAGACAACATCCTACTTCAACTAGCATATTAACCTTTTAACCTAGAGCGCGACCTCCATTCCTTTCTATCTAAGGTCATGTTCTCAGTTGAAAGTGCACGGGGGGAAGGGGGTGAATTGAATTTTCTTCCTTCTTCTTGAACCTACACTCAGTTAGTCAGCTAGTGTATCAAACAGTCGACTAATTTATCAGATAAGAATGTAGAGTAAAATAAAGAGCATAAAAGATAATTTGACACCGGATGTTTTTATATTGATTCGAATTCAATGTGAATCCTAGGTCCAGTCCCCTTGGGTTGCAAGGGATATCTCTTCAAGCCTTTTTGTAAAGTGGATGTTACAAGAATTGAAACTTAATCTACTCTCAATAATTTTCTTAACTCTTTATCTTTTTGATACAGTTCTCTCTATCAAATTTTTCTTCTTTTTCTCTCTTCTTTTATTGTCACAGTAAAACTAAAAAATTACAATGATTTTAAAGATAAAGAGCTTTGAAGAATGTCTTGATTGCAGTAGGCTTGTATGAATCTATGAGATATCCGGATGCCTCCTTTTATATGAAGAGATGGCATCTCAAGGAAATTAATCATTGGAATCAGGCGATGTGGATTCCATCTTCAAAGGATCAGGGCAAGGCTCCTTAAGGAAAGATAAGTCAGATTAGTCATCTGATTGATCATCTCCAAGGTATCTAATTGATCTTATAGATTTGTCCGTTGTGTGATTGATCTTCTTAATTTGAGTTGCTTTATTTATGTGCTTGATTGATTAATCCTTGATTAATTTCCCAAATTTGCTCAATCTTATACTTTTATTCCATATTGGAAGCTTTCCTTTCCTACTTGTCATCGGATCTTCAATCAGCATCTCATCTGGATCTTGATATATTTGCTTTCTTTTTATGCTTGCCATCAGAGTCTCTTTTAGCATCATGCCAAATTTTGCTTTGTAGATTTTCATTGTTTCCTTTTTGATGTGTTCCTACAGTTTGTAATTGACCAAAACATTTTAGCACTAACAATCTCCCCCTTTTTGATGATGATAATATTACATATGTAGTTAACTTCCCTGATAGTGCAGTCGACTGCAAGAGCTCCCCATGTCTAATAGCTTCAAGGAGATGATGCTCTCCCTGACTTCATGCATTCATTAGTCGACTTTATATTTTGTTACTTCTCCCCCTTTGACATCAGCAAAAAGGAAATAAATAACGAAAAAAGTAGAAGGAGAAACAGTACAATAAAATGTGTTTTGCATATCAAAATAAGTAGTTCATATGCATAATAAAGCATGCAATCCACAAAAAAAATACATAGTAGTTTAAGGCACACACAAAAAAGATTTCATCACACAGACAAGAGACATTTAGCTGCGAGGGCAGAGAAAGTAAGAGATGACATTGACGGTGGCAGTCTTCAGATTCTCAAACATATTAGTCAGATTGGTTGCCATAGCATCGAGCTGTTTTGAATCCTTTGAGCAACCTTGATGGCTTCTTTGATGGTTTGAATGAGATGTAGAAAAATCTTCCCCCCATCAGTTCTAGTTTCTTTGGTGATATTTTTGACCTTGTTCAAAGTTTCTATAATGACCTCAAGCTTGAAGTGACAGGACATGATTAGGTCTTGCAGATTCTCAAACTTTGCATCCATGCTTGTGATTTTGGCATGCAAATCTCCAATTACCTTTAGATCGAGAGGAGTAGGAGGAACAAGTTCATGAGGAGAGTTGTCACCGGCCGGTTCATCACCATGACTAGAAGAGGGTTCAGACTTGAGGGATCAAGATTCATTAGATAGTGAATAGCCCATGCTACTAAAGGCCCTATAATTATAGCATTACTTAATAACAAGGGGAGGGATGTCAGAGAGGCACACATTGTTTGCCTTGAGAATCTTAGAAATAGGCATCCTATAAGTAAGACTTTGAGAATCCAAAGTTGAGTCAACCATATGAAGGAGTATGTAGAAGGAGAGTTTGATTCTTTTCTTAGATAAAAGACATTAGGTGAAAAAGGTGTCCCCAGCAGAGAGGGTAGAGAGATCCACCACGGGGAACAAGAGTTGTTGCCACAATGTGAGGGAGAATCCTGGCATCAAAGGAGACATCCTTTGGGCCTAGGTTTGAGGGACAGGGACTAGAAGGCGTGGATAAGAAAGCCTTTTTAGCCTCTTCAAAGGAGACATCGAAATCAGAAGGCTAAGAGGTTTGGACTGTTGAAGAGAACCCAAAGCAATGTATCTCAAAAATTTCATCAAAGATATCAGGGTCAAGGAAGATCTTTTTCCCTGGAACTAGGGTTTCAATTTCACCAGGGACAGAGGAGCGGAGATTTGCATAAAAAACCTTACCAGATGTTCATAGACGATCTTTAGAGAAGATGAGAAAAACTTTTCCCATCCTTGAAACACAAACAATT
Organism: Solanum medicagineum; assembly: GCA_026153255.1. NCBI lineage: Eukaryota > Viridiplantae > Streptophyta > Magnoliopsida > Solanales > Solanaceae > Solanum > Solanum medicagineum. Next base: position 14,456 of record JAPFFP010057006.1, on the reverse strand, counting down.
ACTTGATAGGATAGTGAATCGTCATGAGGTAGTCCAAATACACAATACGTCCATGTACAATGGTCTTCGATTTAAGGGTCTGAAACAGGGATTCATCCGAGGAACTCTAGAAGTTTGTCTTCACATCAAGTGGGCTTTCAACATCGAACTTGCGTTTCTTCTTAGGGTCAGTAGGAGGTTGAGAGGGAACAGAGCATTTAAGGGGTGAAAGAGGGGAAGAGGAAGAGAAGGAATTTTTCGAGTCTACTAGAGTTGGAGATTGGGCTATGCCCTTTTTTTTGTTCTTGGAGCTTTTTCGGGGAGGCATTCTAAAAGACCAAGGGGATGAACGAAGAAGATGGAAGATTGAAGAAAAAAAACAAGTTACAGGAATTTAAAGAGAGGAATGGAAAACGAAGAGAAAAAGGTGATAGGAATGAAGTGACAAGGCGGGAAGATGAAGAGGTTCAGACTGTCACAAAAGGAAGGACACGCAATAAGCTGTCAAAGTAATTAATGCACATATAAATGTAGGGTAATCATTTAAGGTAAAAGAATCAATTAATGTAAAAACTGAATAATAACTATATTTAAAAAGATTTTGACACAATATTTAAAAAAATTCTTAGATTGCAAAATCTTTCTTGAGACAAAGGTTTTGTAAAAATATCGGCAAGCTGATTTTCAGTATTAATAAAATCTATTTTAATATTATCATTTCAAACATGATCTCTAATAAAATGATGCTTGATGTTAATGTGCTTAGCCCTAGAATGATGAACAAGTTTTTTTGATAGACAAATTGCACTAGAATTATCACAGAAAATTTTAACAGGATTAGCAACAATGTCGTAATCAACAAATTGATGAATAATCCAAAGAATTTGAGTGTAACAAAAACCAATTACCACATATTCTGCCTCAGTGGTAGATACAGAAACACATTTTTGTTTCTTGCTATTCCAGGAGATGAGAGATCCCCCAAGAAATTGGCAGGATCCACTAGTATTTTTTCGATCAACTTTATCACCTACGTAATCAGCATCTAAAAACCCACAAAAATCAAATGTAGATTAGTTTTTGTACCAGAGTCCAAAGGAAGTAGTTCCCACTAGATATCGAATAATTCTTTTGATTGCAATCAAATGGGACTCTTTAGGAACAGTTTGAAATCTAGCGCATTTGCAGACACTAAACATAATACCGGGTCTAGTAGCAGTAAATTAAAGTAATGAACCAATCATACCTCTATACTTAGATTCATCAATGCTCTTACCATTTTCATCCAAGTCTAGGTTGCACGAGGGATTCACAGGGGTACTGATAGACTTTGCATTCTCCATTCTAAATTTTTGAATCAACTCCTTAGTACACTTACTTTGGCAGATGAAGATTCCATGATCAGACTGAAAAATTTATAATCCCAAAAAGAAGGTTAGCTCACCCATAAGACTCATTTCGAACTCACTTTACATGACATCAGCAAATTTCTTGCACAAGTTGTCATTAGTACTTCTAAAAATAATATCATCAATATATATTTGAATAATAATATTATCAGAAAAGGATTTTTTTAATGAAAAGAGTTGTGTCATACTTCCTCTAGAAAACCATGGTTCAGCAAAAATTTACTTAGTCAATTATATCAAGCTTGTGGGCTTTCTTGAGACCATACAGGGCATGAGACAACTTAAAAACATAGTGAGGAAAATTTGGATGTTCAAAGCCCGTGAATTGTTTAACAAAAACTTCTTCTTCTACAAAACCATTTAAAAAGGCACTTTTGACGTCCACTTGAAATAGTTTAAAACCTTTGAAAGCAGCATAAGTTAAGAGTATACGAATAGATTCTAACCTGGCAACATGAGCGAAAGTCTCGTCATAGTTGACTCCCTCCTGTTGAGAGTAATATTGTGCTACAGTCATGCTTTGTTTCTGATAACTTTTCCATCTTCTTTCAACTTGTTTCTAACAACCATTTGGTTCCAATGATGGAAGTGCTTTCATGTTTGTTAACTAGAGTCCAGACTTGATTTTTCTCAAATTATTTAAGTTCTTCCTTCATAGTCTTGACCTATTCACTATCTTTTAGAGCTTCTTCAACTTTCTTGGGTTCTAACTGCGAGATAAGAGTTATGCTGGCACTCTTTTTGCTTGAGGCTCTTGTTCTCATTCCATTACTTGCATTCTAATGATGAACTTCTTTAGATAGTCAAGTTCACTTCTCCATTCATTTGGGACTAAATCAATCACCGGTTGACTTTTATTTGATGAAGTCGACTGATCTTTCTCTACAGCTTCTTTTGAAGAAATAACTGCACTTTGTGAGTTGATAATTTCTTCGTTGTCATAGATGCATCTTTTATCAGAGGATTGATTAGATTTATCTAATATAATATGAATAGTTCTTCTACAACAGATGTATATTTATTAAATACTTTGTAAGATCTACTAGAATTAAAGTAGCTAAGAAAGATACCTTCATCGCTGCGGGGATCAAACTTACTTAAATTTACATAAAGAAAAAAAGAGATGTTAATTAATCAAAGGTCCAACTGATCACCACGCCTGTATTGTAAATATGCAGTTAGGAATAATCCAGCCAAAGTAATAGGTTCCTTACCGTTGTTGTGAATGAAGCACTTGTAACCAAAAGGGATGGAAATAGCCAACATTTGGCCTCTTACTATTTCATAGTTCATAAGGAGTTTTCTTCAAAATGGGTCTGATAAAACACTTGTTGAAGATGTGACATGCCGTGCTTATAGCTTCGGCCCAAGAATGATGAGGGAGATAATACTCATAGATCATGGTTCTGTCCATGTCTCGAAGAGTCCTTTTATTTCTTTCAACCATTCCATTTTGCTGAGGAGTTCATGGAGCTGAAAAATTATGCTTGATTCATTGCAAAAATTTTCAAAAGCTTTGCTTTTGAATTCTCCATCATGATCACTTCTAATAGATGTAATGTAGTAGCCTTTTTTTCTCTGAACTTTCTTACAAAAGAACTCAAAATTCTTTAAGGTATCATCTTTGTTAGCAAAAAAAATTACCCAAGTAAAACCAGAATAATCATCAATGACAAAAATATTCCTTTTTCCTCCAATGCTAGATATTCTAGTTGGACCAAAGAGGTCCATATAAAGAAGCTACAAAGGTTTAGTAGTAGAGACAATATCTTTATTTGCGAAGGTGTTTCGTGTTTGCTTACCTAGTTTACATGCGTCATAGATATGATCCTTGGTATAGTCAATTTTTAGAAGACCTATAACAAGATCAAGTTTAGCCAGCTTTTCGATGAGTCTCATGCTGGCATGTCCCAACTTCCTATGCTAGATCCATGGATCCTCTGTCATAGAGGCTAGACAAATGTGCTCAGTAGCTCCTTTGATGGAATCCAGGATATACACATTTCTATCTCTGCTTCAAGGAAGATTCTTCTTTCCAGGTCTATCTTCAATGATGCATCCTATTTTTCTAAATCTTACTTCCAGATCATAGTCGCATAGTTGATTGATGCTTAACAAATTAAATTTTAGCCCTTTCACTAGATAAACATTAGTGATGTCACAAGATTCGTTGAATGAGATTGTGCTAATGCCAATTACTATTCCAGTTGAGTTGTCTGCGAATTTTTCCTCCCTTATAGTCAGCTACAGATTTGAATAGAGATTTGTTGCCCGTCATATGGTTTGAACATGTACTATCAAGATATCACTTCCCTTTGGACTTAGTGCGATGCTCCTACAAGACAAGATCAATTTTGATTTTTAGGTACCCAAATATTTTTGGGTCCTTTTTGGTTAGTCATACCCTTGACCCTCCAAACCATATTAGAAGGCTTTCAGTGAAGAAAATGACACCTGGAGTAGGTATGTCCAGATTTACCACAATAATGATAGGATAGTTGACTAGGTTGATCAAAACAAGAATGACTAGACAAATCATTTTGAGAATAAGTTGATTTGAAAGATCTATTGGGGCTACAATATTTTTAAACATTTTTCAAGCAATCTTTAAGATCAAAGTTTTCTTCATCCAGTAAATCTCATTCAACAGCACAAACTTCAAGTTTAATTTCTAAAGCATTTTTCATCTTGTATAGATCTAAGATCTTCAAAAGATTTCGTGAAGTATATAATGACTCGATCTAGGAGATCTTTCAAATGAAAATAGTTATCAGAGAAATCATTGCTTACCTGGTTGTTTTCACCTATAGTTATGAAGCAAACATTTATATTGTCTTCATTATCATGTTCTGATATATCCTCATCACTCCAGCTGCTAAAGGCTCTGTTTTTTAATTGCCCTTCAGGATATCCTCTTTTGGTTTCATTACATTCACTTGTACTATTTCCAAACTTACCACATTCATAGTACCTTCCATCATTTCGATCGTAGTTAGTAATTTGTTTGTTTTTGGAATAGTTTTACTTACCTCTTCTTTGGTTTCTGTCGTGTCTGAAGGTTTCCATCACTGATTTTGTAATTAATGCAATCTTATCTTCATTTAGGTCCTCTTCATCATCTTGGATCTCATCAGTGGCTTTGAATGCAACCAATTTTTTTGTCATCCTCTTTTCCCTTCTTATTTAGATGTGTTTTCTCAAAAGAGATCATATCACCTTTGACTTCATTATACGTGATGTTTTTAATATCGATGCTTTCAAAAGCCATAACTTTTGCATGTCATTGAGGGGGTAGACTTCTGAGGATCTTTCTAATGTGCTTAATAGGAGGATATTCTTTGCCCACAACCTTGAGTTCCCCAATGATTTTGCTAAGGCGAGCAAACATGCTTTTGACTAATTCACCTCCCTTCATTTGGAATAGTTCATACTCATATACTAGTAGACTGACAATAGTTTCCTTAACTTTATCAGTTCCCTCATAGGCGACTTCCAGTTAATCCCACATTCCCTTGTCAGTTTCACAACTAGAGATCTTTTCATATTCTTTTTCACTAAAACGATATTGTAGAAAATATTCTTTGCCCTGAAGTTGATTTGAATTACTTCCATTTACTCATTTGTGTAGCTCTCCAGACTAGGTATGATAGTTACTTGGTTGCCTTCAGTACTTGTTTGACCTTCAGTTGTTGGTTTGGTCACAGGAATGGGGATGTCACCCAATTTGATAACTCTCCAGACCTTCACATCATAGGATTTAATGAATGTCTCCATTCTTATCTTTCAGTGTGAAAAATATTTCCCATTAAAGTAAAGAGGTTTGGTTAGAGAAGCTCCCTCTTGAAACATAGCTCTAATTGTTTGTTATTGATTTGCCATGATCTTTTCTCACCTGTGATTAGACAGAGAAATGTAGTGAGACCAAGCTCTGATACCAATTGAACGTGTAAGAGAGGGGTCAATTGAATTTTTTTCCTTCTTCTTGAATCTGCACTCAGTTAGTCAGCTAGAGTATCAGACAGTCGACTAATTTATCATATAAGAATATAGAGTAAAATAAAGAGAATAAAAGAAATTTTAACACCAGATGACTTTATACTGGTTCAGATTCAATGTGAATCCTAGATCCAGTCCCTTTGGGTTGCAAAGGATATCTCTTCAAGCCTTTTTGCAAAATGAGGGTTACAAGAATTGAAACTTAATCTACTCTCAATAATTTTCTTGACACTTTTTCTTTTTGATACAATCCTCTCTATCAAATTTTTCTTCTTTTGCTCTCTTCTTTTTTTCTCACTGTAAAGCTAAAGATTACAATGATTTTAAATATGAAGAGCTTTGAAGAATGTCTTGATTGCAGTAGGCTTGTATGAAACTCTGAGATATCCGGATGCCTCTTTTTATATGAAGAGATGGCATCCCAAGGGAAATGTTCCTTGGAATTAGGAGATATGGATTCCATCTTCCAAGAATAAGGGCATGGCTTCTTAAGGAAAGATAAATCAGATTTGTCATCTGATTGATCATCTCCAAGGCATCTGATTGATCTTCTAGATTTGTTCGTTTTGTGATTGATTTCTTAATCTAAGTTGCTTTATTTATGTGCTTGGTTGATTGATCCTTGATTGATTTCCGAGATTTGCTCAATCTTTTACATTTATTCCATATTGGATGCTTTCCTTTCCTGCTTGTCATCAGATCTTCAATCAATATCTCATCTGGATCTTAATATATTTGTTTTCCTTTTATGCTTGCCATCAGATTCTCTTTTAGCATCGTTCCATATTTTGCTTTGCAGATTGCCATTGTTTCCTTTTTGATGTGTTCCAGCAGTATGTCATTCATCAAAACATTTTAGCATTAACATTAGTGATATGAAGTTGTGTCATGTCTTGTCTAACCACCTTTCCTCAATACTTTTTTAGTCTACCTCTAACTCTCTGTGTAACCCTTAAATCTAATCTCTCGCACCTCCTAACAGACGCGTAGACACACCTCTTCTATATATATCCAAATCATCTCAGTCTCGTTCCTTCATCTTGTCTATCACAAAGGCCACTCCTACATTCTCCCGAATAACCTCATTCCTAATCTTATCACACCTAGTATGCCTACACATCTATCTCAACATCCTCATTTCTGCAACCTACATATTCTGAACATGCGACTTTTTGACTGACCAGCACTCCAATCCATAAAGTAAAAATGATATAACGACCATTCTATAAAACACACCTTTAAGTTTTAGTAGTATCTTCTTATCATATAATACTCTAGAGGCAAGCCTCTATTTCATTTATGTTATGACAATGCGATGGTTGACATCATCATCGATATCACTACTACTCTAGATGATGGACCCAAGATATTTAAAACTTTCTCTCCTGGGAATAGGTTAAGTGGTAAGTCTCACTTCCATGTCTGTTTCATCGCTTGCATTACAGAACTTACACTCTAAGTATTCTGCCTTAGTCTTGCTCAATTTGAACACTTTGGACTCCAGAGTATGTCTCCAAACCTATAACCTAGCATTAAATTTATCTTAAGTATCATCAATTAGTACTAAGTTATATGCAAATAACATATACTATAAAACCTCATTTTGAATAGACCATGTCAGCTCATATATCACTAAGATAAAAAGAAAATGGCTTAACACAGATCTTTGATGAAGTTCCATCTCAATAAGAAAATACCCTGAATCTTCTTTTACCAGTCTTACCCGAATTTTGACTCCATCATACATGTCATTTTATCACCATAATACACACTACTAGAACACATTTTGCCTCTATACACCTCTATAAGATATCCCTTAGAACTTTGTCATAAGCCTTTTTAAGATCAATGAATATCCCCGAGAACTTTGTCATAGGATATCCCTTAGAACACATTTTGTCTCTAGACACCTTTATAGGTATGAACACTTTGAATTTGTGGTAATGTCATTTGGCTTAACTAATGCTCCGATCGTATTTATGAATCGGGTGTTTAAGCCTTTCCTTGATAGCTTTGTGGTCGTTTTCATTAATGATCTTCTTATTTATTTTTGGAGTGAACAGGAGCATATGGATCATTTGAGGTTAGTTCTTCAAATGTTGAGAGGGAAGAAGTTGTATGCTAAGTTTAGCAAATATGAGTTTTGGTTGGGTGAAGTATCTTTTCTCGATCATGTGGTGTTCGGTGATGGTATTAAGGTTGACCTGAAGAAAACTGAGGCCATGAAGAATTAGCCTAGACCATTAACTCCTTCGGATATTCGCAGTTTCCTCCGGTTTGCTGGTTATTATAGGAGGTTCATTGAAGGATTCTCATCTATTGCATCTCCATTGACTAAGTTGACCTAAAAGAAGGTTAAGTTTGTATGGTCGGATGAATGTGAAAAAAGTTTTCAAACCTTGAAGGATCGGCTTACATTGGCTCCTATTTTGACTTTACCAAATGGCTTGGATAGGTTTGTGGTGTATCATGATACTTCTCATATTGGGTTGGGTTATGTACTTATACAACATGGTAATATGATAGCGTATGCATCAAGGCAATTGAACGTGCATGAGTGTAATAACCCGGCTCATGACCTTGAGTAGCGGGGGTGGTATTTACCTTGAAAATATGGAGGCACTACTTTTATGGGGTGCATGTTGATGTTTTCATTGATCATAAGAGTTTGCATATGTGTTCACTCAAAGAGATCTTAACTTGAGGCAAAAATGAGATGGTTGGAACTCTTAAAAGACTATGATATGAGTGTACAATATCACCCCGTCAAGACGAATATTGTAGCCAGTGCTCTTAGTAGGCTATCTATGGGGATTGTGGCTCATGTTGATGAAGGAAAGAAATAGTTGGCAAGAGATGTTCACCGTTTGGATAGGTTGGGTGTTAGGTTGGATGACTCTAATGGTGGTAGTGTTTATGTTCAAAATGGGGTCGAATCCTCAGTGGTTGTTGATGTAAAGGCCAAGCAAGATCTAGATCCATCATTGGTTGAGTTGAAGAAATTGGTCGTCGAAAAGAAGATAGAGATTTTCTTCCAAGAGGGAGATGGTGTACTTTGGTATCAAGATCAGTTATGTGCTCCAGACGTGGACGATCTTAGGAGAGTGATCATGAGTGAAGCTCATAACTCTCATTATTCTATTGATTTGGGGTCTACTAAGATGTATCACAATTTGAGGGAGGTGTATTAGTGGCATGGTATGAAGAAGAATATAGCCAAGTTTGTATCTGAATGTCGTAATTGCCAACAACTAAAGGTAGAGCACCAAAGGCCCGGTGGTTTGACTCAAGACATTGAGATTCCTACTTGGACGTTGGAAGATGTGAACATAGACTTTGTGGTAGGTTTGCCCCAGACTCGAAGGCAATTTGACTCCATTTGGGTTATCATTGATCGAATGACTAAGTCGGCTCATTTCTTACCGGTCAAGACTACTTTTGGTGCCGAAGATTATGCAAGGTTTTACATCCAAGAGTTTGTAAGGTTGAATGGTGTGCATAGATCTATCATATCGGATCGTGGTACCCAATTCACCTTCTCACTTTTGGAGGTCGTTTGAGAGGGCTTGGTACTAAGGTAAAGTTGAACACCGCCTTTCATCCTCAAACTGATGGACAGGCCGAGAAGACAATCTAAAGCTTGGAGGACATGTTGAGGGCTTATGTGTTGAAGTTCAAGGGTAATTGGGATATCCATCTTCTACTCATCAAGTTTGACTATAATAATAGCTTCCATGCTAGCATTAGTATGGCTTCATTTGAGGCTTTGTATAGTAGGAGTTGGAGGTCTCCGGTAGGATGGTTTGAGTTGGGAGAAATGGCTTTGATCAGCCTAGCTTTCGTGGTGGAGGATATGGAGAAAGTGAAGTTGATTAGGGAGAGGTTGAAGACGACCCAAAGTCGCCAAAAGTCCTATTCGAATGTTAGGAAGAGAGACCTTGAGTTTCATGTTGGTGATTGGGTGTACTTGAAGGTCTCACCTACAAAGGGTGTGATGCATTTTGGTAAGAAGGGCAAGTTAAGTCTCTGGTATGTAGGCCCTTATGAGATTGTGGATCGGATTAGAAATGTAGCTTATAGGTTGGAGTTGCCTCCGAATTTAAGCTCTATTCACCCGGTCTTCCATGTATCTATGTTGAGAAAATTGGTTGTTGATCCTAATACTATTGTGCCTTTGGAAGGTGTGGAGGTTGAGGACACTTATCTTATGAGGAAATTCCAGTAGAGATTTTGGATAGGCAAGTAAAATGGCTTCGTAAAGGATGTCACTTTGGTTAAGGTGCTTTGGATAAATTAACATGTGGAGAGTGCTACATGAGAGGTGGAGTTGAATGAAGAAGCGATATCCCCTTATTTTTCAATCTACTCAAGCCTAAGGTATTAGGTTCTTCCTTTTCCAAGTGGTCCTAATTCTTTCACTCTTGAGTTTCATGATACGACATGCATACATGTGCACCAAAATGATTTTCATGATTGTTTTAAATAATTTGAAAACATTTTGATATGAGTTTTAATGACCTTATGATTTTCAAGTGATGAAAATATATTTTACCTTGTGTTTGGATATTTTATGTTCTAAGTCAAGCCTATCAAGCCTTGTTCTTGCATATTCAAGGACGAATGTTCCCATGGGGGATATGATGTAAGAACTCGGATGTTGTACAACCTTGTTGGAGCTTGGAAATTTTAGTTTCGGGAAATTTTAGACCAAGGTGACGCTCCATGGGAGCTCTCACGGTTCGTATGAGGTCACACGGCCCATGTTAGCTTCCATGAAGTGGACCTTGGCCTTTTGAGGGTGGTTGGCTCTTAAACATGGAGTGTCAAACTAAGGCACACCACATATGGACCCCTCACGACCCGTGTGACACCTCACGGACCGTGTGGTGGCCCTTCATAGTTTTGGGATCAAGTAAAGTCACATGGCCAAGTACATGGCCCATGTGAGGTGACACGGCCCGTGAGGCCTCCCGTATAACTTTCGGATTGAAATTTTTCTAAGTTTTAAATCACCATCTCAAAACTTTATCGTGACAATCTTTCTAAGGAAGGGGACACAGATGGCTACACGACCCATATGGCATCACACGGCTCGTGTGACTCCCCGTATTGATGATTTTGCCAAATTTTTCTAAGTATAGGGTTATCATTTCGAACCTTCGTCAAGCATAATTTTCTAATTGTTGGTTCACGGATGAGTATACGGTCCATTGGGTGTGTCACGGACCGTATAGCCACCCTTGAAGTAGCCTCCTTGAAGTGACGATGTTCAATTTTTTTTAACTCATTTCATTAATGGTATTTTCATAATTATGGTTTATTTTAAGGGTCTCTTGTGACTTTTTATGCTACCTAAGGACTTCCTAATGACCTAAAATCTATTCCTAACAATCAAATTCATTCCTTACATTTGAAATTTCTCTCGAGTCTTTTTTAAAGAACTCTTCTGGGTCTTAAGCTTGGGGATCACGAAAAGACTCTTTCTTCACCAAATTTCTTCTTGAATCTTCTTCATTAGCTAAGGTATGTGGGTTTGATTCTTCGTCCCTTTCAACCAAGAAGACCCAAAACCCTTTTACGTGAATTTTCATGAATTTTAGCTTACTTTGAATATGGGTTTTCAATATTATGGTTTATTAAATTCAATTAAAGTATGAGCTATGCTTTATTTGTGATTTTACATTGATTTAGTCCCTAATCTGATGGTTTGCATTGAGATTATGCAATTATGAATGTGCATGTCCCCTTTAAAGCTTGATTTGTGCATCGGTAAATATATTATGTTTTAACTATGAATTTTACTTATGTCTTTACTTAAATTTCATAATGTATTATTGATTTGAGTTGAATCTCCATTACCTATGTTATTCTCTTGTCATTCATATCATATGCATTCATGAGCATTGGATTAATGAAATTATCGGTGGGCTAAGCTCGCATATATTTTTTTTATATGAAATGAAGTTTGGTAATTTAAGCTCACATATTAGTTATGACTAGATTGCGATCACATAAATATCTATTGTTATTGGCTCTTTGAGCATATTGGGTGCTTGCACCATATTATCATATGTATAAGCTATTCCTATGCATGAGTATCATGGTTATGAATTATGATTTGGCTTTTGAGCCCAAGTATGAAGAATTATGAAATATGTTTGGCTTTTAAGCCTAAATGTGCATTGAAATGACTTGCCACTTTTGAAATCATTTATATATGAGTATTCTTGTAGGATATTTGACTTGCACGGATGTATTGGGGGCATCAGGGCTATCCCTAAGGGTCCTCTCCCTTTTCTTGAACTACGTGCCAGCATAAGAAATGTAGCCATCACCGAAATGACGAGGTCGTGACAGATGGTTATTAATTTATTGATATGATATGAAATGATAATGGAAATCTTTCCGAAATGACCGAGTCGTAAGAAAGGTGGCCATCACATACGAAATGATCGGGTCATAAGGTGTGGTGTAGATTACCTTTGTCAAGTAATCTTCTCTAACCCGATGGGAGGTCAAGATAGGCCAAATTCAGGTAATAGCTCCATGAGTTTAAGATATCAGTTAAGGTCTCATCCCCACTATATCTGAGCGTTATTGCATTTCATGTATCATAAATTTCATGGCATATTGTTATATACTCTTCTTTGGATATATATATATATATATTTCTATATTATGTGTCTTTGTCATCTAACATTGAATGCAGGTTTGATAAGTCATATGCATTGCATGCCCGCATACTTAGTACATTCTAACGTATTAATGCATACTTTTCCCTACATGATCTAGTCATGTAGGGACCGAGAACTACGATCATCCACCGTACGATATCTAGCTTATATCTCAAGTTTTGCTTGTTGTGGTGAGTCCTATCTTCCAAGGACAAACCGCCATCCTTCTACCTGTGGTGCTTTTACTTATTTTATTTACTTTGAGGGTGAGCCGGGGCATGTCTTTGCCCCTGATCGTATCTTATAACTAGAGGCAATGTTGGACATCTTGTAAACTCCTTTATGATTACATGCTAAGTGTTGTGATTGGAGGTTTGATTATAGTTTTGGCTATCTAATGGTTATTGTTATATGATTTGGTTACGAGCTTATGAAATATTTCTATGTTATGTTGTGAAAGATCCTGAGTCCCGAATTATTCTCATAGCGTGAGTCATACTTGCCCCGCCCCTTAATATTTATGTGCTACATGCTTTGTGAATACATGTTTCTTCTATTTCCTATAATATCCCCATAGCGCGAGTCATTTTCTCCTGTACCTTAGACTATTATGTTTACTTTTCGGTTGCGCTTTCGAACCGATGATGTGAATATAGATACAATGAGGCTTGTTTAGACTCTCGGGTTCTCATTCGCTATGTCACCCCTAGGCCTTAGGTCCGGATTGTGACAAACCCATATGCTTCAGGTAGAGCTGTTAATATGGGTTGGCCCACACTATCCAGGCTAGCCCATATACGTTTTGGAATTTGACAGTCCAGGCCGGGCTGACCCATTTTTTTCATGGGCTAGAAAATAACTAGCCCAGCCCATTAGTATGTGAGTTGCGAACCTTTTCGAGCCGGCCCACATTTTTAGAAGTATATTTTTTAATAAATTTTTAAATTAAATTATAATTTCAAAATATTAAATTAAATAGCAATAGGACAATATTACATCGTATTAGTGTTACTACTACATATTAAAAAAACATAATTTGTATCTTGATTTTAATATTTAAAATGTTTAAATTAACTTTGTGTTGGGACTCTTATTATTTTTAATACTCTATTTTATTTTTATTTTTAATTATCTTTTAATTCAGCCTATGGGCTAGCCCAACCCATATTGCAAAAACCTCACAAATCAGCAGACTTATTCAGGCGGAACTAAAAAGCCCATTTCTTAAATGAGCTCCAAAAATCTTAGCCCAACCCTACTAAATCACGGGTTACGCCAGCCTAGCCCAGCCCAACGGGCCTAGCCCATATTACCAGTTTTAGCTTGAGGTAATATCGCTCTTCTATCCTCAACTTTCTTTATAGTTAATATTTAATACTTATTAGCGACTAACTACTATATTATTGCTTTAACAGTTTTTAAGAAGGTCATCAAGATTCATTCCTACATTAGTGTCATGACCCGGACTTAGGGTCTAGGAGTGGCATAGCGAATGGGAACCTGAGAGCCCCCAAACAAGCCTTAAAATATCCATATTCACATCATCGGTTCAGAAGCATATACAAATAGTGAACACATAGTTCTAAGGGAAGGGAAAGTAGGACTCACACTATGGGGATGTCATAGGGATATGGAGTAACATGGATTCACGTAACAGATTAACACATAAGAACTAAGGGGCGGGTAAGTATGACTCACTCTATGGGGGTAATTCGGGACTTAGGATCTTTCACATTTCCAAATCATAATCCATATCATAACACTTATGACCAATTCATAATAATCATATCCGATAGATAACCATAATCATAAGCTCCAAATACAACATATAGCATATATCCGTATAAGAGTCTACAAGATGTCTAACAATGCCTCTAGTCATAAAATAGGATGGGGGCCAAGACATGTCTCAGACTCATCCTCAAGGTAAATAAAAAAGTGGAAGCAACATAAGGTAGATTGATGGTGGCTTGTCCTTAGAAGATAGGACTCACCACAATACTTTCTTAAATCTGATCTAGCCATCAAACAGTGGATAAAGGTAGTCTCTGGTCCCTACATGGTTAGATCATGTAGGCAAAAGTATGCGTTAGTATGTCTGAATGTACTACATATGCGGCATGTAATGCATATGACTTATCAAACTTGCATTCAATGTTAGATGATAAAAGCACATAATATAGAAAGAAGCATATATCCAACGAAGAGTAGTATAACAATATGCCATGAAATTCATGATGCATGAAATGCAATAATGCTCATATATAGTGGGGATGTTACCTCAACTGACAAGAGTAAGACCAAGCGAGCTATTGCTTGGAATCCTGATAAAATTCCCTCACCGGTAAAGAGGTGGTCTACTTGCCAAAGGTAAACCATATTTCACCTTACGGGCACC
>JAPFFP010056986.1:0-28244 GCA_026153255.1 Solanum medicagineum | reverse complement strand
TAGGCGGCAGGACCGCAGCGGTGACCTTGTCGGCCCGCTTTTGTATTGTGACTATTATTGTGCATATATGTATACCTATTCTGGGTGTTGGCTGAATTTCCGTGCAGGTGGTTTAGTCAGTAAAACAAAGGAAACTCTGCCAAAATTTTGGTAGGATTCTTAGACTCTATTGTTGGGCATTATAGTGTAGTATTGGGTTCAGTGCCAAATCGGCACGAGTCATGGCCTGGGGTTGGGCTGTGACAGCCCATCTCCATAGTGTGCTCAATTATCCATTACCCATAGTCTCAGTCAACCTCCCTTTGGTCGAGTCGAGTTTATTAGATGAGAATACATCATCTAATCTTGTTAATCATTCTCTTTTCCTATTCATTACCACATGGATCAGGAAGGTAGCACTAGGCAAGTTCTAATGTTGGCTACCACTAGAAAACATTCAAAATGGAAATGATTAATACATACAAATACCAATTCTAAGAATTGCAAATAATCTGGGTTTTCTAAATTAGATTCTCATGGTTCCTACAACCCCAAGTGGTGGTTTAGCTATCATAACTTGACCAAATAAATAAACAATGAATAGAGAAAATATGGTTAATCACTTACCCAAGAAGATTGAAGAACAAGAAAACCCAATGTATATTGAGAATCACAAGATTAAAAGTTGAATTTAATCCACAAGTGAATCTCTTCTCCAAAATGTAGTCTCCAAAACTAAAACCCTAAAAGTTCCTACTAAAATTTTGTGCTCTCTGGGTGTCTCTCTCTATATTCTATGGAAAAACTTCAATAAAAATCCTTTTAAATGGCCTAGTATTTTTAATTTATAGTATTTACAAGCAAGTCCCAAAGTTAATTAGAAAAACTTGTCGGCGCATGATACCAGGCACACTTACGACTCGTAACTAGGGTTACAAGCCATAATCGGGCTTTTGTAGTCATCCTTCTGCATCTTGGACTTCACCGATACGAAACTCCTTCATGAGTCGTAGTCTAGTCTAGGACTCATAATGCCTTGTCATAGTCCACATTTGCATCACTTGGTCCAAGTCTGATCAATGCTGAAAATCTCTGCGGAACATCCCTTTACAACCTATAGATGGGACTACGCCTCGTAACTGGGTCGCATGTGGCTGAACTTCAGTTTTACTTCAACACTGGAATCCTCCATGAGGCCACCTCTATGACTCATAAACTAAGATATGACTTGTAGAGGGTCTCGTATATCCTCAAAATCAGCAAAACCTATAACATTTTCCAAAATTGTGCCAACTTACTTTACATGTGAAAAAAATACAAACATAATACACATAAAAACCATAAAAGTCGCATTGAGAACACACAAAATCCTATGTGTTAGGCATCAAATGTGTTGTATTTTGAAAGCACATCAACACCCTCAACTTAACATTGTTACTTGTCCCAAAGTGATGACTCAATCTATGTAGATAATAAAGTAGCACATAACAATCAACCCAATGGCATATAGCCTACTCAGATCCAACTCAGTTACCTATATCAGCTTTTTCGAATCAAGATCATATAACTATTTAGCAAACCAAAGCATATTATTAACGCATTTGACATTACAAGTATGATAAGTAATGGAATATCAACAATCCACAATCACTGGACAAGTAAAATGTTGACAATGCAATGCAAATGCCCTCACAGGAAAGAAATCCCTTGTAAACACTCAATGCAAATCTCAGAAATTAACCATGGGACTGTGCAATCACACTCACTCTCACAAATGACATTTATGAATGGTGATCAATACCATAGGCTTGACCGTATACTCATGACTCGAACTTTTGACTAATTGGGTTAGGATCACCTTAGGACCTTATAAGCTTGTACATAGGCTCATGGGGCTTTGGTATGACATTTGGCAACTAGTGACTAAAGGCCATCCTTGAACAACGCTTTTCAACACTTTCACCTTACTAACACAATCATTTCAACCTTATTCTACTTTTGTATTCTTCATATTCAAGCTTTTCCGGGTATTTTCTTCTCATTTTTAGCTTTTGCCTCCTTTTCACACATCATTTTTCTTGTTCAACTCACTCTAAGGCATCTTTTTCTCTTTCTTTCACCCAGTGCATGATCTTCTTCTTTTTCTTTCTATTCCTGACTCACCACCTTATTTTTGTGATTTCACCTCTACACTGACCACTCTCAACTTAGACTTTTAGCCTATATCGAAGTGCATAATACCTATTCCCCAAAATAGGGCCACTTTTGGTAGCCACCCTCAACTTAGGATTTTTGCCTAAATCAAGGTTCACGACGATTAAGGATAGACCAGGGCCAATTTTAAGGTATTTCACTAGACAAGGTTAGGCTAATCAGGTGTTGAGAAAGAAAATGATACATGTAAGGCTTAAATATTTTGAACAAGGGATAAATTTCTCATTTGGTTGGTCATATTAGGCAAGAGTGGACTAATTCAAAGAACAAGGGCCTAAGATCCCTTCCTAATCGATATAATCTCCGTTCCAACTTAGAGTAACATGGCAAGTTCTGAATCAACACACAATGCAAGAATATAACAAATTCAGCTCACACACACATGGCATTGCTTACATAACCAACAGAAACTCATAGATTTTGCTTCATGTATTAAATTGCCCTTACTTAATCAGAACAAATATTGCCAAATCATTCCAAAAATTCATGGTTACCATATAACAACTACTAAAAAAATTTAATAAGCACCAATTTTCAAAACATTTCATAAAACATCAAAACAAGGTACATGTCATAAGTTCAACTACTATATACTACAAATATCATCTAAGACATCCTAAACATGTTGGTTCAACAAAAATTAAATATTCACGAGGAAAAGTAACATAGGCAAGAAATCATCAGGATTAAAATTTTGGGTTGTTATGGACCAAAAGCTACTAAGACTTTACCCTAGTCCATAACTACCCACACCCCATCGAAAAAATTGTGTGTTGTTCTCAATGTACAACAAAAATAATAAAAGTAAGTATAAGGGGTCAAAAGTAAAATATTGTGGTGCCTAAGACACAGTCTCGGGCTGCGCCTCTTAATCTCCCTCCTGTGGGATAGTCTCCATAGCAGCCGCATCGGATGGCCAATACCTATCAATTTGTCATGCTCCTAGACTTGTCTCGACTCTTCTTCTTCTCTCGACATCCACAAGACTCGCCTGAGCTCATCCTCTGCCTCTTCCTCATCAATCTCGAAGGTCTTCTGCCGCACTCGCCTCACCTCACCTCAGTGTAATTATCCTCAATAAGGCGTCTCTTCCCGTAGGAAGGTTGTGTGTGATACTCCAAAGCAGAAAGATCAAACAGCACCTCCAAAGGTAGATCTTCTGGAACCATAATAGGTACAGCTAATGAAGAAGTCATGTCATCCTTAAGCTTTTCCATCTCCTCAAGAATGGCTGACAAGTCTGATCGTTTGGCCTCGGCTAACCTCTTCTGTACCTGATCCTCAAAGGCGTTAATGCGAGGATCCACGGTAGACATATGCTCCTGAACTGGGGAGATGGTGAATGCATTACATTGCTCCTCTAAGTCCACAACCATCTGCTGGACCATAGGCCTAAGCTACTGCATGAGCTGAGACAACTGAGCCTCGGTCTGTGATAACCTCTGTGCCATGGTCTTAATAGAAATTGCGGACACATGAACCATGCCCGGTGTGGAAGCATATGATATAAAAGCTTCTAGAGTAGGAGCAGCTAAAGTGGGACTGCTATCAATATCGACAACCTCAGGCTATTAGGATCTCTCATCAATTGTAGTAGCTGGAGTGGTAGTGGGGCCAGTCGTTGAACCTTCCTGTGGTGGCTCTGGAGCAAATATATCAGGCGTAGAAAGAGGTTATGTCCTCTGAAGTGCCACGGTGTTCTCATCAACCTTTATTAGGCTGTGGTCTAAAGTGTGCAGGGTCGATACCAAATGGTCGTGATGATGCAATATCTATACTTTGTACACGACACAGATTTAGTAGATCAAGATCATAAATAGAATCAAAGTGGTCCTCTTGAGTGATGACTCATGAATCTTCTCTGCTATTATTTAGGCCTAATCGATCTCGTAGCCAGGCAAGATGCTTGCAACTAGTACCACTCACTCTAGTGTGAGTGCGTTATCCGCTAATGTAAGCCAAATGCGAGATCGAATGATTGCCTACCAATACATGGCGAGAAAAAAAAGGGAAGCCTTGACAATAGGCTCCATATAAATGGTGACCTAAGCAGGCTCTGGACCTCAGTCAACAATACGACTGGCCACTCATCTCAGCAGTGATGTCCTTTGTATCGGATCCTTCATGAATAGTGCATTTCTGGCCTGCCCCGACCTATGATCAAATTCAGCTGTCGACCTCAGGGCTTGGTACGTGGGACTAAACAATACAAGACGGACCATCTCATTCGAAATATTGACCCACCGCCCTCTCACTAATACCTATCTCAATCTTGGCTGCGTGAGAGGTGTCTTCCCCTTGGGAAGATCATGAAGAACAATGGTTGCATAGGCTGCATAGTATTCCTGCACAATAAGCAGGGAATATCGTCCAAGCTAACTGCCAACCATTTGAGCACGTATCGTGTTATTATGTCCTCTAGTCCAGGGACATGGCTCAATCCCTTGTCAATCAACCAAGGCTCCTCATATATCGACTATATGGTCTTGTCTTACCCCTTTGGTTACAGACCCTTATTAAATATGTACTCCATCCCTCGACACCCAACTGGTGAAAATTAGGGTCCAGTACTGAAGATGATGATGGGGCAACTAAAGACTGGGCAGCTTCTATATCCTCGGAGTTGTCCTCCAAACTCTACTCATCGTTAGACCTGGTCATTTGAGGCATGTTTTTCCCTTTCCTCCCAATTCCTTCCTCATCAAACAAGAAAGGACTAGCGATCTGTGCCTAAGTCTGCTCAACTCTAGGAACAACTCTCATCTGCGATTGAGTCACTGTTGGGCCAGGATGAGTATCATAAACATCCATTGATCCACTCAGCTGGGTCTGATTGTTATCCAAGTGCTCATCATCAGTAGGCTCGTCTTTGAGCTACCTCTTGAAAGCTTCAATCTGAAATTGGTTGAGGGGCCATAATATCTGAAAATAGAACAATAAGCAAACCACCATAAGCCCCAACAATCAACAAAAGAAACACAAGAAAAATAAGAAAATATACTTGGAGCAGTTGCAGATAGGTGATACGAGGGTCAAGTATAACTCGTAATTGGAACTATGAGTCATACTATGATCCAGTATGCCAGAAGTAAACAATAAAAATAAACACTAGAACGCTGTACGAGACCCAGTTACCTCTCATTACTTGGGTTACGGGTCATAGAAAAGTTTTTTATAAGTTTCTAAGGAGAAAAATAAGAAAAAGCAAGAATCAACGAGACCCATCTATGGCTCGTAGGGGGTCTACGACTCATAGATGGTCTTATATCATGAGTGCACAGGGATTTTAAGGCACTGTAACTTCCCTTGAGTACTAATTAGGACTCGTAGACCCATCTACGAGTCGTAAAAGATTCACGTAAACAAGAAATAATAGGTACCTAAAATAACTCAACTCATCACACGGACCCTATGAACAGTAACTATAAGCATCAAAGAAAGTATTCAGGAACTCATATTTCAAAATATGACCCAGACCCCAAACATCATTTCAAAACAAGTTTACAACATCGAAAAGGATTTAGCAATCACTATGCAATCATTTATCCTCCCCTATCTCATTCAAACTTGTACCTATGTCAACACCTCCAAATCACACACAAAAATCATGGAATCATATTCAAGATAATTTTAGGGAATAGCTTAGCAAGTACAATAACAATTGACCAACTGATGATTCCAACTACATCAAAGTAACCCAAACACCATCATGCTCTTATGAAACTGAAAGTCAATGAACATTCATAACCCAAGAACGACCATTTAGTTGAACAAGGAACATGGTAGCATGAACATTCTATTACAATAATACAGATAAAAACTCAACTTAGGGATAAAACAGTTAATTCAACTCATACCAACCCTAGATTCTCCTTCATAATTTCCACTCAAACAGGAATTACATGCCCTGGCATCATTTTAATCTCACTCATCATTCAAACCATCCAAAGCAAGGTAAATTTTGAAGTTAACCTAAACCAAGGACTAACCGAATTAGTATATGAGCTGGAGAAAGCAAATAGAGAAAATCGAAGTATAAACCCTAGTTGCGAGAATGTGCTCACCGAAAATGGGGTGACTGATCACGCTCAAGATACATCTCTTTTTGAAGTAAAAATGATCATCAAAGTAATAAACCTAACCAAAATTAGGGTCGAATCCCATAGGGAATATGGGACTTTTGCAACTTGGTTCACCAATAATCAATTCAAACATGAACTAACTTAATTCTGTAAAAAGGGGGGTTTGCAATGATCGATAGAAAATTAAACTAAACTAACTAATATTGGAAGACAAATAATAATTGAGAGCAACTTGGGGTATTGTGTTCCCCATGATTTACTAACTCAACTTCCTCAGATTTTACAATTCTAAACTAGAATATCACATGTAGGATGGTAATTTAGGTTTTTCCAACCCTTTGGTCAGGTCAAGGTCGAATTTTACTATGGGACTTGGCCAATTTCCTTAGTGTGCTCAACTAACCATTACCCATAGTCCCATTCAACCTCCTTTTGGTTGAGTTCAGTTGATTAGATAAGAACATTTCACCGAATTTTGTTAATCATTCTCTTTTCCTATTCATTACCACCTGGATCGGAAAGGTAACACTAGACAAGTTCTAATGTTGGCCACCACTAGAAAACATTCAAAATGAAGAGAAATGATTAATACATGCAAATACCCATTCTAAGAATTGCAAATAATCTGGGATTTCTAAGTTAGATTCTCATGGTTCCCACAACCCCAAGTTGTGGGTTTAGCTACTCATATCTAGGGCAAATAATAAAATAATGAATAGAGATGACATAGTTCATCATTGATCCAAGAAGTTTGAACAACAAGAAAACCAAATATATATTGAGTCTCACAAGATTGAAAGTTGAATTTAATCCACAAGTGAATTTTTTCACCAAAATGTAATCACCAAAGATAAACCCTAAAAATATTCTCAAATTTTGTGCTCTCAATGTGACTCTATCTACCCCTCCTGAAAAACTGCAAAAACACCTATAAATAACCTGGTATTGTCTATTTATTGTATTTACAAACAAATCCTTGAATTAGTAAGAAAAACCAGTAAGCATTTGATACGAGTCATAATTATGACTTGTAAGTCGAGTTACGAGCCATAATTGGGCTTTCATGGACAACCTCCTTCATCTTGGACCTCACTGGTATGAAACACCTTCACAGCTATCATTTGGTCTATGACTCGTATTGACTTCTCGTAGTCCACATTTACATCACTTAATCTAAGTCTGATCAACACTGGGAATCACTACGAGATATCCTTTTACGACCCATAGATGGAACTATGACTCATAACTGGGTCTCGTGTGGCTGAACCTTAGTTTTTCTCCAACACTAGAATCCTCCACGAGACCACCTCTACGACTCGTAAATTGAGATACGACTCGTAGAGGGTCTCATATGTCCCCAAAAATTAGTAAAATCTGCAATTTTCCCCAAAATTATGCCAACCTGCTTTTCCTATGAAAACAAACACAAAAACACATGAAAAGTATAAAAGTTGCTTTGAGAACACACAAAATCCAAAGTTTTAGGCATCAAATGTGTTGTATTTTGACAGCACATAAACACCCTTAACTTAGCATTGGTGCTTGTCCTCAAGCAATGACTCAATCTAGATAGATAATAAAGCAACACATAGCAATGAACCCAATGGCATATACCAATACTCAAATCCCACTCAAGTACACATATCAGCTTTTTCAAAACAAGATCATATAGCTATTAGGCAAACTAGATCATGTTGATGCATTTGACAACACGACTATGACATGCAAAGGAATATCAACAATCCATAATCACTGAACAAGTAAAACGTTGACAATAGAATGCAAATGCCCTCACAAGAAAGAAATCCCTTTTAAACACTTGGTGTGAAACGCCCCAAAAATGTGCTTTCGAATGTCCATAATCATAATTTCCATATATCTCAAAATTCGTGTGATATCAAAAGTTCAACTTCATATTCTCAATCGGGGGCAAAATTAAGCGAGAAATAGGTATATACTGGATATTAGAGGACCTGCAGCAAAAAATAATTTTTGCTGATTGTTGACTTTTAGAGAGGATCTATGCCTTGGCCGTGACACGCTAGGGGCGCGGAGCAATGTAAATCCTTCCTTCGCTGGAGGCAAACTAGTACAACTTTTTCTTAGTTTTTCCTATGCGCCCAAGGGATTGGGGTCATAGCCTCATGCCCACTAAAACGTGAAATCACCAATACTTAGCCATTTTTAAACTCTATATCTCACAAACCCTCTCTCAAACACCTCTAAGACTCAATCAATTCTCTCATTCAAATCTAAAGATCTCAAGCTCGACTTTGGAACACAAGGATTCATTCCAAGCTCAAAGACTACTCAATTTCACCTCAAAGAATTCAAGGTTTAAGGTATGTAGGTTTCATCCATTGGGTCCCTTTCAACCATGGAGCCCAACCTTCCCTCTTTATGAAAATTGCATGTTTTCAAGTTGTATTACATATGAGCATCTTTTTTTATGAACTATGAGCATAACTTATGTTGGGGATTCATGAAATATTGATTGATTATGCATGACTATCTATTTCA
Organism: Solanum medicagineum; assembly: GCA_026153255.1. Taxonomy (NCBI): domain Eukaryota; kingdom Viridiplantae; phylum Streptophyta; class Magnoliopsida; order Solanales; family Solanaceae; genus Solanum; species Solanum medicagineum. Next base: position 19,449 of record JAPFFP010056986.1, on the reverse strand, counting down.
AGCTTATACCATGAATTGATTTTGTCTAGTGAGACTATGCATGTGTTGAGCTATGTAACTATGAATTATGATGAGCTTTTGTAATGGATTCCTAGGTACTCTACATGAGGGTTATACTACATGTTGGTGGGTTGATTTGTATTGAGTTTACTTATCTTATTTCACTCTTGAATTGCATGATTTTGAACAAGTATCATGAATCCACCATGTTTTTGAAAAAACATCAACTCAAGAATTCTCAAGTTATTGATGACCTATTTCATGATTTACAAGTCAAGTGACTATATGCTGATTAAGGGCCTTCAAGACTATTGAATTCATTAAAAACATCTGTGATTCTACTAGTATCAAGTTAAGCCCTATTTCAAGATTTTTACCTCTTATGAGCCATTCATGTTAAAGTAAGGTTTCATGTATGATTATGATCTGCTCTCATGTTCAAGTTAGTCTCATTACTAGAGGTCAAACATGTTTTAAGAGCTAGTCATATCATATTTTCATGTTTCTTACAAGTTATTACAAGTTACGATTATTTCAAGTATTCCGTGGGATTTTCTTACCACCTATTGAGGCTTATGATAGAGGCTCAACTCAAGGGGTCCTTATATAAAGTCTTTAGTCTCTAAACTATGTGCAACCATAAGATTACAATTATTATCCTTGCTATATTAGTGGATCCATCTCGTCATGTTATCATGTTTGGTTTGCCTTGGCAGGTAGACCGCACCTAACCAGGGGGTTTCATGCCTGCCCACAAGGGGGTGTCATGCCTTGGATTCCAAGTTGTAGCTATTTGGTCTATGTCGGTTGAGGTCGCTTTCCACATATGTGTGCTATATGTGTGTGTGTGTGTGTGTGTTTTATAGGCATGTTTTATTATGAGTATTGATCATGCATGTCATATTGAGATTATGTATCTGTTCTTATGATTATGCATTTTGAATATACTAGCATATGTTTCGTTGCATTGCATCCCACATACTTAGCACATTCAAACTTACTAACGGATACTCTATGCCTATATAATATTACCATGTAGGGACCGAAGCACCTTTTGATCATCCTCCACGTGACTAGTTGATACTTCAGAGATAAGCTTCGATGAGTCCTCAAGTCCAAGGACTCTATCTACATTACTCTTGCTATTCAGGGATTTTTTTTATGTTGAACACATGTATTATGAGGGTGAGCACAGAAAGTGTCTTGGCCCCTTCTCCACTTCATGTTAGAGGTATTGTTGGATATTATGATGTACTTATGCTATGAGCTTGACTCTTTATGCTTTTATGACTGTCAAGATTTCCCTTAGTCTCGTTTACTTTTTTTATTATGTCTTGTTGTTGTTCACTTTTTATTATATGTCTTGTTGATGTTCAGTTTGCTTCCGCGACCAATGATGTGTGATTGATATACTAAGGCGCTTGTTTTGGTCACTTCAGGATCCCATTCAACGTGTCACGTCTAGGCCCAAAGCTTAGGTCATGACACGGTGAATATTTCAGAATTTAACCATGGGACTGTGCAAGCATACTCACTCTTACAAATCAGATTCATGTATAATGAACAATACCATATTCTTGTCATATACTCATGACGCGGACTTTTGACTAATTGGGCTAGGATCACTTTAGAACTTTATAAGCTTGTAACTTAGGCTGATGGGGCTTTGATATGGCATTTGAACAATTAGTGACTAAAGGCCAACTTTGAACAACGCTTTTCGACACTCTCACCTTGACACTCAATCATTTCTACCTTATTCTCCTTTTTTTCTTTAGATTCAAGCTTTTCCAGGTATTTTCTTCTCATTTTAAGCTTTTGCCTTATTTACACACATCATTTTTCTTGTTCAACTCAATCTAAGGCATCTTTCTCTTCTTCTTTTTCCCGGTACATGATCTTCTTCTCTTTCTTCACATTCCCAACTCACCACCTCTTTTTTTTGCTATTTCACCCCTACACTCGTCACCCTCAACGTAGGCTTTTAGCCTATTTTGAAGTACAAAATATCCAATCCCCAAACTAGGTCCACTATTGATACCCACCCTTACTTAGGCCTTTTGCCTAAATCAAGGTTCACAATGCTCAACGATAGACCAGGGCCAATGTCAAGGTATTTCACTAGACAAGGTTAGGCTAATCAGGCTTCAAGAAAGAAATGGTACTTGTAAGGCTCAAATATTTAGAACAAGGGATGAATTTCTCAATTGGTTGGTCATTTTAGGCAAAAGTGGACTAATTCAAAGAACAAGGGCCTAAGATTCGTTCCTTGTCCATTTAATCTCCAGTCCAACTTAGAGTAACAGGGAAAGTTCTGAATCAGCACACACTGCAAGAATATAACAAAATCAGCACATGGCATTGAATACATAGCCAACAAAAAGTCATATATCATGCTTCATGTATCAAATTGCCCTCACTTAATCAGAAGAAATATTTCCAAATCATTCAAAATTGCATGGTTGCAATATAACAACTCCTCAAAAATTTTGATGGGTACCAATTTTCAAAATATTTCATAAAACATCAAAAAACAAGGTACATGCCTTAAGTTTTACTACTATGTACTACAAATATCATCCAAGACATCCTGAATATGCCAGTTCAACAAAAATTAAACATCCACGAGGAAAAAGCACACAAGCAAGAAAACATCGGGATCAAAATTTGGGGTAGCTATGGACTAAAATCAACTCAGACTTCACCCTAGTCCATAACTACCCAACCCCATCAAAAAATCTGTGTTGTCCTCAATGTACAATATCAAAATCAAAATAAATACAAGGGGTCAAAAAACAAACATATGATGGTTCATAAGCACCAGACTCGGGCTATCTCTTATCATCTCCCTCCTACGGGGTAGTCTACACAACAACCGCACTGGATAAGCCAATAGCCATCAATCTATCCTTCTCCTGGGCTTGTCTCTGCTCTTCTGCTTCACTCGACATCCTCAAGACTCGCACAAGATCATCCTCTGCTTCTTACTCATCAATCACGGAGGTCTTCTTTTGCACACATCTCTCCTTAGTATTATTACTCAATAAGTGGCCTCTTCCCATGGGAAGGCTATGTGTTCTCATCCAAAGCAAAATGATCAATAGCGTCTACGAAGGTGGATCATCTAGAACCATTACAGGTGCTGGTAATGAAGAAGTAATGTAAGCCTTAAGCTTTGATATCTCCTCATAAATGGCTGAAAAGTCTGATGGGTGGGCTTAAGCTAGTATTTTCTTAACACGGTCCTCAAAAGCATTAACATTGGCATCCAACATAGCAATACGCTCCTGAACCGTTAGAAAGGGTGAATTCTTTGCATCGCGCCTCTGAGTCCGCAACCGTCTGCCAGACCTATGGCTTAAGCTGCTACATGAGCTGAGACAACTGAGCCTCGATCGATGTTAACCTCTACACCATGGCCTGAAGAGCTATAGCGGGCACGTGAACCATGCACGGTGTGGAAACCTGTGATATAGAAGCCTTTGTTGGAGGAGCAGCTAAAGTGGGACCCCACTCAACATAGACTGCCTCCGGCTGCTAGGGTCTCTCCTAAGTAGTAGCAGCTGGAGTGGTAGTCAGGGCAACTATCGAACCATCCTGTGGTAGCTATGGAACGAATGTGTCAGACATAGGAGGAGGTTATGTCCTCTCAAGTGCCACGGGGTTATCATCAGCCTTAATCAAGCAGGGAGCTATAGTGTGTAGGGCCAATATCAAGTAATCATGATGATATAATATATGTACTTTGGATGCGATGCAAAGTCGGTAGATCAAAATCGGAAATGGAATCAAAGTGGACCTCTTGAACGCCGACTCATGAATATGCTCTGCTATCATCCAGGCCCAATCAATCTCATAGCTAGCCAAGATACTGGCAACTAGTGCCTCTCATTCCAGCATGAGTGTGTGATTAGCTAATGTAGGCCAGATGTTAGATCTAATGATCGCCCACCAAACTTTGGAGGGAAAAGACAGGGAAGCCTTGACAATAGGCTCGATATGATTGGAGGCCCAAGCAGGCGCAAGACCCTTCTTAGCAATGTGACTAGCCACCCATCTCAACAGTGATTTTCTCTGTACCGAATACTTCATAAATAGAGGAGTTTTGGCCTTCCCCCAACCTATGATCAAATTTAGCTGTCGACCTCAGCACTTGGTATGTGCGACCAAACAATACACGACCGATCATCTCTTCAGAAATATCAACCCACCTCCCTCTCACTAATACTTCTCCCAATATCGGTTGTGTGAGAGGTGTCTTCCCCTTGGGAAGATCATGAAGAACTATGGCTGCATAAGCTGCATAGAATTCTTGCACCATAGGTAAGGTATATAGTCCAAGATTATTAGTCAACCACCTAAGTCCATGTCGTGTTATTGTGTCCTTTAGTTCTGGGACACAGTTCGGTACTTCGTCATTCAATCGAGGATCCTCATATATCGACCATACGGTCTTAATTTGCCCCTTAGGGTGCAAACCCTCATCATATATAGTCTTGATGCCCTTGACACCCCACTGGTGAATAATGAAGTCCTGTGCTGAAGAAGATGATGGGGCAACTAAAGACTGGGCAGCTTCTCTATCCTGGGAGTCATCCTCCAAAATCAGCTCATTGCTAGACCTGGTCATTTGAGCATGTTACTCCCTGTCCTCTCATTGCCTTCCTTTTCAAACTGGGAAGGATTAGTGGTATGCGCCTAAGTCTGCCCAACTCTAGCCATAACTCTCGTCTATGGTCAAGTCACTGATGGGTCAGGCTGAGTATCATAAACCTCTACAGATCCACTCAGCTGGGTCTGATAATTACCCAAATGCTCCTCGTCCGTTGGTTCATCAAGGAGTGTCTTCTAAATGTCTCAATCTGTAAGCATTTTCCTTTTGGTGCCATGGTAACTGAAGAATAAATAACAGATAAGCCATCATAAGCCCCAACAATCAACAAATGAGAACAAGAAATACATGGAAAAAAATTACTTGGATCAGTGACAGATAAGTGCTACTAGGGCCAGGTATGACTTGTAGTTGGAACTACGAGTTGTACTGTAGTCTTATAAACTAGTAGTGTAAAATAAAAATGAACACTGGAACCTTATACGAGACCCAGTTATGACTCGTAACTTGGGTTACGGGCCATAGACAGGTTTCCTATGGAGTTCCTGGGAGTAAAAGTAACATAGGCATGAATACATAAGACGGCTCGTATAGGGAACTACGACCTGTAAATGGTCTTGTATGATGAGTACCTCGGACTTTAAATCATTGTAACTTCCCACGAGAGGCAATTATGACTCGCAGACCCATCTAAGAGTCGTAAAAGTCTCCCATAAACAAGAAATAACAGGTACCTAGAATAACTCAACTCATCACACATACCGTACAAAAAATTTAAATACTATCCTAGCAGCATCGAAGCAAGTCATGCAAGCATTTTAATTTCAAATACAAGACCTAAACCCTAAACATAATTTCAAAACAAATTTACCCTATCAAAAGAGGATGTAGCAATCAAAACACAGTCATTCATCCATCCTTAACTCATTCGAACTTACACCTATATCACCACCCCCAAATCACACAAAAAACCCACTCAATCACACTCAACATCAATTGAGGAATAGTTCAACAACCACAACAAGAGTTTATCAACCCATGATTCCAACTACATCAAAATAACTCAAACACTATCATGCTCATATTACACAATGAATCAATGAACATTCATAACTCAATAACAACCATTTGATCAAACAAGGAACATGAAAGCATGAGCATACAGTCACAAAAACATAAATAAGTCATTCAACTTAAGGGCTAAAACAATCAATTCAACTCAAGGGAATCCTAGACTCTCCTTCATAATTTCAACTCAAACAAGAAACACATGCCTTGGCATCATTTCAATCACACTCATCATTCTAACCTATTAAAGCAAGGTGAACTTTGAAGTTAAACTAAATCAAGAAACTTACCATATTAGTAGATGAGCTAAAGAAAGCAAAAGGAGAAGAATAATTTCAAAACCCTAGTTGCACGAATTTCTTGTCGGAAATGGGTTTGGCGCCACAGAATGTTAGTCGAAAAAGGATTAGGGAAAGAGGTTGGGGTAATTTTGATATAATTAGGGTTAAATATGGGGTCAATATATTTTTGACTCCTATTTATACCTTACTTAGTTAACCTTTAAAAATTACTGAGTCGGGTCTATGGGACCCCAACTACGAGTCGTGGCTTTGTCTACGACTCGTAGGTCCTGGTCTTGTAGACCACTCAACACTTAGAAAAAGTTGAAAGCATACGTGTGTTCTATGAACCCCATTCATGACTCATAGTATGGACTACAAGTCATAAAGTTGGCTCATAGATGGAGTGCACTTTAAACCTGCTCACTGTAACTCTCTACGAGACAGGGTTACGAGTCATAAAGTGCAATATGACTCATAAGCCTGGTCGAAGAGACTGCATCAGATGTAATTTTTGTAATTTTTTATCCTAAACCTGTATGCTCCTTACAAATGCACTTGCACCTTAAATGCAACAAACCTAACATCAAAAATATCAATCGAAACATAAACAACAATCAACTCAAAATTAAAAAACTGAAAAATAAACATCAAAAGTAAGCTAGAACATGAAAAATGCTTGGGTTGCCTCCCTAGTAGCGCCTAATTTACTGTTGTTGCATGACTTATCTGTCATGAGTACTCAAAATTCCTCAATAGCCTAAACATCACTTTTCAGTTCATCCAGATGCTTCACAGATTAGTGGATATCAAACACTACTTCTTCATCATTCACCCTAAATCTGAGTTGATCAGAATCCATATCGACCAGGGCTCTCCCAGTGGCCAGAAATGATCTTCCCAAGATAATAGGGACCTCAAAATCAACTTCACAATCAAGAATCACACAGTCTACCTAGAATATGAAATTGTCAACTTTCAATGACACATCAAAGTGTATTCCCTCCATTTCTTGATTGTTCTATCCGCCATTAACAACCTCATTCTTGTAGGAGTAGGAGAACCCAAACCATGATTTTTGAGGATTGCAAGAGGCGTCAAGTTTATACTAGCACCCAAATTGCACAACAACCTTGCAAACTCTACATCACCAATGGTACAAAGGGTGGTAAATGTACCAAGGTCTTCACTTTTCTGAATTATGGATTCAGTGTAATTGCACTATGATATTGGAGCTCTTCCGAAAGCTCTTGGCTTACCATGCTCTTCTTAGTCACCAAATACTTCATATATTTAGCATAATCAGGCATTTTCTCCAATGCTTCGATAAGGGGGATGTTAATGGTCAATTTCTTTAACACGGAGAGGAAATGTTTGAATTTACCACCCTCCTCCTTTTGTTTGAGTCTTTGAGGAAAGGGAGGAGGAGGAGGCTTTGGGGTGACCTTATACTTCTCTTGGTTTGTAACCACTTACCCCATCTTTCTTTCCTTCATCCCCTTCATTCACAACCTTCTTCGCAATTGTCTCTTCATGCACACCATCCACACCTACCAGCAGCGGAGGAACAAGGGTACTCTTGCCTCGCCTAGTCGTGACAGCCAACAATGCCCATCATACTTCGTATTTTGAACCGTATTTCTTGGAAATGTACCTTTATGGCATTGATTCAATTGATTAGACACTTGGCTAAATTGTTTCTCAAGTTGCTTGATGGCCACCAAATGAGACTCTATCTTTTGATGTATACAAGAGATATCAAATTTCATTCCCTTTAAAGTCTTATCTTGAGTTTTGGACATTTCCATCAATTGATCAAACATTTTTTCATTCCTTTAATTGCTAGCCTCAGCATCACGATTGTGGGACGACACATACGCACCTTCGCAAAAACTATCTCTTCTACCTCACTTGGCTTGTGACACCCTATTCCTTTCAAAATAACTACCATGGTTAGCCTTATAAGCACCTTCTTGATTATATTTTTGACCTGACGCTTATCCATATAAGCACCTCCTCGATTATATTTCCGACCATGGTTTCCAGAACTTTGATGTTAATATTTCGCATTGGACCCTTGGGCATTGTTCAGAAAACCCACCGCTTGATAAATAACAAAACAAGCATCCTCATTATAATAATGTTATTCATACATGGGCGCTCTTGGAGGTTGGTGGACTACCACAAGCACGATTTTGCTTAGCCACCAAATCCATACTCGTGCAGAGTTGAGCAAGTTGTTGCATGATCTCCTTTTTGATTCTAGCTTGCTCCGAACTAACATTTATCTCACATGAGCTCATTGTAGAAGCTCTATCTCTTTGCCCCCATGCTCGGTTGGTTTGAACACTTGCTCTGTTCATTCAGCGATCCTTGTGAAGAGTTGATCCAAGAACATGCCCCACATTATAGTATCGGAACAAGCTTGACTATTTTCATCGAGGGCACAATAGAAAATCTCTACCAAGGCATTGGCAACAATTTTTGTTTGGGACGATTCTCAAAACTTTTAAATCTCTCCCGTGTTGTACTAATTGAATCTCTCGACAATTGCTTAAAATTGTTGATTTGATCTTTTAATTTGAGCTTCTTTGACCTCGGGAAGTACCTTTCAAAAAAAGGCCTTCTGTAAATCTGCCCAATTAGTGATTGACCTTTTTGGGAGTTCTGATAGCCAAACTGCTGCATTACCAGTAAGAGATAGAGGGAACACACGCAACCCAAAAGCATCCACAAAAAGAATTTGCCTCGCCATCATGCTCTTGCACACAAAAGCTACATTATGTTGATGGATATGAGGATCTTCAGAAGGGAGACCTGCAAAAAAACTACAATTCTAAAACATTTGGAGCAATCCACTTGACACTATGAACTTAGTGTCGACCAGTAATAGTGGCAACACTATAGCTCCCATTACGTCCATGGCTGTGGGATTCAATATATATTGTTTCCATCTATAAGCATTCTCATTGAAGTCCTTGGGTTTTGGCCTATTCTCCAATGGTGGTGGATTGTCATCCCTATCCTCAACATCATCATTCTGATTCATAGATTCATTAACCGTGATATTAACATTCACTTGGATCATTCTCCTTGTAACCCATTGGTTCTCTAAATCAATTGGAGCTAAGAGAATGCCTTGACTCCTTGTATTGGGCATACATCACGTGGTATACCTTGCAAATAAACTAAAAAGCAAAAACAAAAATTAAAAAAAATACAAGAGAAATAAGAAATTAACATTTGAATTATACTGCTAGTGAATCCAAATCAATGTCTAGTTGTATTCCCCGGAACGGTGCCATTTTTCTTTTATCACGCTCAAGATACACCTCTTTTTGAAGTAAAAGCGATTGTCAAAGTAATAAACCTAACAAAGGTTAGGGTCGAATCCCAAAGGGAATACGGGACTTTTGCAACTTGGTTCACCAATAATCAATTCAAACATCAGCTAACCTAATTCACTAAAAAGTGGGTTTTGCAACGATCGATAGAAAATGAAACTAAACTAACTAAAATTGGAAGACAAAAAATAACGGAGAGAAACTCGGGGTATTGAGTTCCCGTGATTCACTTACTCAACTTCATTGAATTTTACAATCCTTAACTAGAATATCACATGTAGGAAGGTAATTTAGGTTCTCACAACCCTTTGGTCAAAGGTGAAGGTTAAATTTCACTATGAGACTTGGCCAATCTCCATAGTGTGCTGAACTAACCATTACCCACAGTCCCAGTAAACCTCTGTTCTGTCGAGTTCGGTTGATTAGATGAGAACACATCATCGAATTCTGTTAATCATTCTCTTTTCCTATTCATTACCACCTGAATCAGGAAGGTAACAGTAGGCAAATTCTAATGGTGGCCACCACTAGAAAAAAATCAAAATGAAGAAAAATGATTAATACATATGAATACCCATTCCAAGAATTGCAAATAATCTTGGTTTTCTAAGTTAGATTCTTATGGTTCCCACAACCCCAAGTTGTGGGTTTAGCTACTCATATCTAGGGAAAATAATGAAACAATGAATACAGCAGACATAGTTAATCACTTACCCAAGAAGACTGAAGAAGAAGAAAACCTAATATATATTGAAAATCACATGATTTAAAGTTAAATTTAATCCATAAGTGAATCTCTTCTCCAAAATGTAGTCACCAAAGATGAACCCTAAAAATACTCTCAAATATTGTGATCTCATGTATCTCTATCTACTTCTCCTGAAAAACTTCAAAAACTCCTATGAATGCCCTAGTATTTTCTATTTATGGTATTTATAAACAAGTCCCTAAATTATTAAGAAAAATTGGTCAACGCCTGATACGAGTCACAGTTAGGACTCGTAACTCGGGTTATGAGCCATAATCGGGCTTTCGTGGTCAGCCGCCTGCATCTTGGACCTCACTAGTATGAAACACCTTTACGAGTCGTAGTCTGATCTATGACTCGTATTGAGTTCTCGTAGTCAACATTTGTATCACTTGGTCCATGTCTAATAAACACTGGACATCACTATGAGATAACCCTTTACGACCCGTAGATGGAACTACGAGTCGTAATTGGTATCGTGTGGTTGAATCTCAGTTTTTCTCCAATACTAGAATCTTTCACGAGAACACATCTACGACTCATAAATAGAGATATGACTCATAAAGGGTCTCGTATGTTCTCAAAAATCAGCAAAACCTATAATTTTACCCAATTGTGCGAACCTACTTTTCTTGTGAAAATAAGCACAAAAACACATAAAAACCATAAAAGTCGCATTGAGAACACACAAACTCTTAATTTTTAGGCAGCGCATCAATGACACCACCGAAAAGATGATTGGAAATTGGATGGGGGGAAACAGATTAGGGAAATTTTTCAGTAACTTGAGTTGGCAAAAATAATTTTGACTCCTTTTTATACCTTAACGGGTCATCTTTAAAATCTACCAGGTTGGGTCTACAAAACACTGACTATGAGTCATGGTTTGGTCTACGACTCGTTGGTCCTAGTTTAATAGATCACTTTAACACTTAGAAAAACTTGAAAAAATACCTGGGTTCCACGAACCCTATTAACGTCTCATAGTATGGACTACAAGTCATAAAGTTGGCTCATAGATGGAGTGTACTTCTAACCTGTTCACTGTAACTCTCTATGAGAAAGGGTTACGTCTTGTAAAGTGCAAAATGACTTGTAATCCTGGTCATAGAGACTGCATCAGGAGCAAATCTCAGCAGATCTTGAAATTATTGTCCCGAACCTGTATGCTCCTCATAAAATGCACTTGCACCTTGAATGCACCATATCAAACATCAAAAATATAAAACAAAACACAAATAAACAATCAACTCAAAAATAAAAAAATGAAAATAAAGATCAAAACTAAGATGGAATATAAAAATGCTTAGGTTGCCACCCAAGTAGTGCCTCATTTATTGTCGTGGCATGACCTAGTCATTTTGAGTACTCAGAATTCCTCAACAGCCCAAACTTCACTTTTCAGTTCATCCGTATGCTTCATAGATTAGCGGATATCAAGAACCATTTCTTCATCATTCACCCTAATCTGAGTTGACCGGAGTCCATATCCTCCGAGGCTCTCCCTGTAGCTAGAAATGGTCTTTCTAAGATAATAGAGACCTTAAAATCAACTACACAATCAAGAATCACAAAATCCACTGGAATATGAATTTGTATACTTTCACCAACACATAAAAAGTATTCCCTCCAGTTTCTTGATTGTTCTATCCAATATTAACAACCTCATTCCTGTAGGAGTAGGAGAACACTAACCAAGCTTTTTAAAGATTGCAAGAGGTATCAGGTTTATACTAGCGCCCAAATCACACAGCGCCCTTACAAACTCTGCATCACATTTGATGTATGATAGAGATATCAAATTTCACTCCCTTTAAAGTCTAATCTTGTGTTTCGGCATTTTTCATCAATTGATCGAACATCTCTTTAATCCTTGAATTGCTAGCTCCGACATCACAATTATGGGGTGGTACGTATGCACCATTACGAAAACCATCTCTTCTACTCCACTCGGCTTTTGGAACCTTATTCCATTCAAAATAACTACCATGATTATCTCTATCAGCACCCTCTCAATTGTAGTTCCGACCTTGGTTTCCATAACCTTAAAACCATTAGTCCGAATTAGACCCTTGGGCATTTTTTAGAATAACAACCACTTGATCACTAACAAAACAAGTATCCTCATCATACTTTTGCTCTTCTACATGGGCACTCTAGGAGGTTGGTGGACTACCACATGTACCCTTTCTTGATTTTTCTTCACCACCAAATTCATACTTGTTTGGAGTTGAGCAAGTTATTGCATGATCTCCCAGTTGATCTTAGCTTGCTCTAAACTAAAATGCATGGCACATGAGCTCCTTATAGAAGCCCTTTCCCTTTTCTACTATGCACAGTTGGTTTTGACCACTTGTTCCATTCACTCGAAGATCCTTGTGAACTGTTGATCAGAGAACATGGCCCCTATTTTAGTATCAGAACAAGCTTGACCATTTTTATTGAGGGCACAATAGAAAATCTCTATAGGGCATCGTCAATAATTTTGTAGTCTAGGATGCTTGTTAGACACTTTGTAAATCTCTCCCATGTTGTACTAATTGAATCATCTGGCAATTGCTCAAAATTGTTGATTTGATCTTTTAATTTAATCTTCTTTGAGCTCTTGATATACCTTTCCAAAAAGGCCCTCTGTAAATCCTCCCAACTGGTGATTGACATTTGTAGGAGTTCTAATAGCTACACCGCTGCATTTCCAGTAAAAGATAGAGAGAACACACGTAACCTAACAGTATCCATGGAAAGATTTTGCATCCCCATCATGATATTGCACACAAAAGCTACGTTATGCGGATGGCTATGTGGATCCTCATAAGGTAGACCTGCAAGCAAACCATGATTTTGAAGTATTTGGAGCAATCCACTTGACACTGCCAACTTAGTGTCGCTCGGTAATGGTGGCAACACTATTGCTCCCGTTATGTCCATGGCTGTGGGATACAATCAATATTGATTCCATCAATAGTCATTCTCATTGAAGTCCCTAGGTTATGTCCTATTCTCCAATGTTGGTGGATTGTCATCCCTATCCTCAACATCATTATTCCGATTCATAGCTTCATTAACTGCGATATTAGCATTCGCTTGAGCCATTTTCCTTGTAACCCGTTGGATCTCTAAATCAATTGGAGATAAGCGAATGCCTTCACTCATTGTATTAGGCATACAACACCTAGTATACCCTCCAAATGAACTAAAAAAATAAAAACAAAAAAAAATAATACTGAAACAACCCCAAAAGTGCCAAAAAATGTTCCTCGAAAATGCTCGAAATCGTAATTTCCATATATCTCAAAATCTGTGCATTATTTCAGATATCAAACTTCATATTCTTGTTTAGGGGGCCAAATTTAGGGGGAAAAGGTTCTAACCCTGATTTTAGAGCAACCATAGCGAATTATGAAATTTCAAGTTTGACACAAAACAGTGCGCCTGCGTGTCATTGGCACAACGCGCCACTATGTTAAATTGATACCAGTTTTAAGTTCAGTCCAAGACTTTTTAGTCTTAGTCCTAGGCCTTCTCACAAGAGAAAATACCTATACTTAGCCATTTTTCACCCTCGTATCATTCAAAAATATTCCCCAATACTCACTCAAACACTTAGTCTTATATTCCTCTCAAAATTCAAGAGCCAAAACCCTCTCCGGATCTACGGATTTACTCTCAAGCTTCAAGTCTCCATCTCCAATCTTCATCAAGATCATCTCCAAAGTTAAGGTATATAGGTTTCTTTCATGGGTTTCTTTCACCCATGATACCCAAAGAAAAGGTTTTACATTGAATTTTCTAGCATGATTTCACTCTTGAATTACATGATTTTACACTAGCACTACACACCCTCTAAGTGCTTGATAAAATGGTCGGTTATAATGTTTTGAGGAATTGAAGGTCCAATGCATGTATTACGAGTTGAATGACTATATGATGATAATATGGTGATGATATGATAAAATGATGATGTTATGAATGTATGTATATGGTTCTCTCTATATAGTGTTGGAATGTGACCATCCCATACCGGGGTTGTGCGCCGGGTAACCTTGTTGGGGGTTTGTACCCATCAATCTATCGACGGGTTTATACTCTGGCACCAAGGGTGGTAGGGTGTGATGAACCACTAACCTTGTTGGGGGTTTGTACCCATCAACCTATCGGGGAGTTTTTACTCCAGCACAAAGGGTGGTAGGGTTCGATGATCCACCAACCTATTGACGGGGTTTGTACCTCAATCACCAAAGGTGGTAGCGTGTGGCGATCCACCAATAGTTAATCGTCTCTTCTTACACATAAATTATGTTCTACGTAGGCATGTTTTACTTAAGCATCATTCGTACATGTCATCTTGTTCATATGTATTCATTGCTTATGATTATGCATTTTTCTTATGACACCTATCTACTGTTCCATTGCATCCTACATACTTAGTATATTCAAACATATTAACGCATACTCTATGCTTAAATGGTATCACCATGTAGGGACCAAAGCTCCTATTGATCCTCTGCATGGCTAGACGATTTATTCAAGTTATCTTATGGTGAGTCCTCAAGTCCAGGGACATTATCTATCTTCTCTCAAGCATATGTTTAGACTATGCCTTGTATGTTTAGGTTATCTATTGACTTTGTTATGAGGGTGAGCCTCGTTTCTTTTCGTAGCTTCCGCTCCTATCTATGTAGTAGATGTGTTGTTGTACAAGATATGTATCTATGCTATGAGCTTTCACTATCCCTTGACTCTTGTTGTTTATGATATGAAAGATGTTCCCTTTAGTCCCAATTCCCTTGTTTATGCTTATCTCTCATTGTCACTTTAATTGCTTCCACGACCAAGGATATGTAATGATATGTTATGAGGCTTGTTTGGGGTTCCTTCGGGTTCCCCATTCGATGGTCACTTCTAGGCCCTTGGCTTGGGTCATGACAAAGATGGTATCAGAGCACTAGGTTGTCCGATCTTCAGCATCCAACACACCATATTGATTAGAGTCTTATTCATGGTTGTGAAGCGTGCCACAACTATGAATAGGTGGGTATGAGGAAATTGGTTCACTTTTTACTGGTTAGGACTACTTATGGTGCCGAACAATTTGCTAAATCTTACATTCATGTGTTGGTATGATTACTTGAGGATATACTTATGGCTTGTGGATGGAGTTCAAGAGTAGTTGGGATGATTATCTTCCATTGATCGAGTTTGTGTATTGTGAGTCTTCATAGAGTATTGAGGATGGTTAGTGAGGATGCATACGAATCGGAAGTGCTTTTGGATACGGATATGGTTCATCTAGTTATTCATGTTTCTAGGATTGAGGAGGCGTGTTGGTGATTCAAGTGTTATGAGACTCTTGAGGTTGTGTATGTTTTGGGGGATGAGTTGACCTATGGAGAGGTCCGGTGGAGAAGTAGGGTGAATATGAATAAGGGTTGATTTATGGGGGTGTAGTGTTTGTCAAGGCCCATTGGGAGAATCGTCAAGTCGATAGTATCTATTAGGGAGTAGAAGTTGGCATGGGCGAGCAATACCCATATCTCTTTCTTTCTATTCAAGCTTATGATAACATGTCAAGCCTTTTTTGTGATTTCAAGTCTTATGATTCAACCACTACGTCATTTGCATGAATCCATATTTATGTTGACATGTTCATGACGATTTTTAACACTTATGTTGAGAATTTGAAAATGATGTTTTAAGGGTATTATTTCGTTCATATTAGGGCTGATTTGTTCTTCATTACTCCTCTTATGTACATTTCTTTGACATTCGGGGATGAATGTTCCCAAGGGGAAGATATTGAAATGACCCGAAAATGTGCCTCGGAAATGCCCGAAATTGTAATTTCCATATATCTCAAAATTCCTATGTCATTTCAGAAATCCAACTTCATATTCTTGTTTAGGGGGTTGAATTTAGCGGGAAAAGGGTCTAACCCCAATTTTAGAGCAACCATAGCGAATTTCGAAAAATCAAGTTTGACGCAAAACAGTGTGCCTACACGTCATTGGCGCGATGCGCCACTGTGTTAAATTGATACCAGTTTTCAAGTTCGGTCCAAGACTTTTAAGTGTTGGGCCTAGGCCTTCCCACATGACAAAATACCAATACTTAGCCATTTTTCACCCTCATATCATTTAAAAACATTCCCCAATACTCACTCAAACACTGAGTCTTATGTTTCTCTATAAATTCAAGATCTAAAACTCTCTCGGATCTAAGGATTTCCTCTCAAGCTTCAAGTCTTCATTTCCAATCTTCATCATGATCATCTCTAAAGCTAAAGTATTTCATGGGTTCCTTTCACCAATGATACCTAATCTCCTTTTTACTCTAATTTGCATGATTTAAAGTTGATTTACAATTGGGTCTATCTTATTATGAAAACCACTGCACACTATGTTGAAGCTCATGAAATTGACTGTTTTTCTATATTTTGAGGTATGAAACCAAGGTTTGTTTTAAAATTTGATGAAGAGTTTTGATGTAAATTACTTAAGGGAGTTACCAAGTATCTATTGAAGGTTTTACATTGAATTTTCTAGCATGATTTTACTCTTGAATTACATGGTTTTACACTAGCACTACATACCTCTAAGTGTTTGATAAAATGTCCGATTATGATTTCTTGAGGAATTGAAGGTCCAATGTATGTCTTATGAGTTGAATGACTATATGATAATATGGTGATGATATGATGAAATGATGATAAAATGAATGCATGTATATGGTGCTCTCTACATAGTGTTGGAATGTGACCGTGCCCTACTCGGGGGTTGTGTGTCGGGTAACCTTGTTGGGGGTTTGTACCCATCAACCTATCGGGGGGTTTGTACTCCGGCACCAAGGGTGGTAGGGTGCGACAATCCACGAACCTTGTTGGGGGTTTGTATCCATCAACCTATCGGGGGGTTTGTACTTCGGCACCAAGGGTGGAAGGGTGCAACGATTTACCAACCTATTGACGGGTTTGTACCTCAATCACCAAAGGTGATAGGGTGAGACAATCTATTGACGCGATTTGTACCTCAATTACCAAGGGTGGTAGGGTGTGATGATCCACCAAGAGTTAATGTCTCTTCTTACACACATATTATGTTCTATGTAAGAATGTTTTACTTATGCATCATTCATACATGTCATATTATTAGTATGTTATTCAGTTCTTATGATTATGCATTTCGCTTATCATACCTATCTATTGTTGCATTGCATCCTACATACTTAGTAAATTCAAACGTACTAACACATACTCTATGCCTACATGATATCACCATGTAGGGACCAGAGCTCCTATTGATCCTCCTCATGGCTAGATGGTTTCTTCAAGTGATCTTATGGTGAGTCCTCAAGTCTGGAGACATTATCTATCTTCTATCAAGCTTATGTTTAGGCTATGCTTTGTATGTTTGGGTTATCTATTGTCTTTATTATGAGGATGAGTCTAGTTGCTTGTGGTGTCCCCCGCTCCGATCCATATAGTAGAGGTGTTGTTGGATAAGTATGTATCTATGCTATGAGTTTTGACTCTCCCTTGACTTTTGTTTTATATAATTGACTCTCCCTTTTTGACGTAAAAGCAATCATCAAAGTAATAAACCTAACCAATGTTAGGGTCGAATCCCACATGGAATATGGGACTTTTGCAACTTGGTTCACCAATAATCAATTCAAACATCAACTCACTTAATTCTTAAAATAGGGGGTTTGCAAGGATTGACAGAAAATTAAACTAAACTAACTAAAATTGGAAGACAAACAATAATGGAGAGCATCTTGAGTATTGTGTTCCCATCATTCACTAACTCAACATCCCCGGATATGACAATTCTCAACTAGAATAATGTATGTAGGATGGTAATTTAGGTTCTTCCAACCCTTTGGTCAAAGGTGAAGGTCAAATTTCACTATGGGAGTTGGCCCATCTCCATAGTGTGCTCAACTAACCAACCAATAGTCTGAGTCAACCTCCCTTTAGTCGAGTTTGGTTGATTAGACAAGAACAAATCATCGAATCCTTTTGATCATTCTGTTTTCCTATTCATTACTACCTGGATTAAGAAGGTAACACTAGGCAAGTTCTAATGTTGGCCACCACTACAAAACATTCAAAATAAAGAGAAATAATTAATACATACAAATACCCATTATAAGAATAGCAAATAATCTGGGTTTTCTAAGTTAGATTCTTATGGTTCCAACAACCCCAAGTTATGGGTTTAGCTACTCTTAACTTTGGCAAATAAAGAAATAATGAATAGAGAAAACATGGTTAATCTCTTACTCAAGAATATTGAAGAACAAGAAAGCCCAATGTATATTGAGAATCACAAGATTGAAAGTTGAAATTAATCCACAAGTGAATCTTTTCTCCAAAATGTAGTCTCCAAAGCTAATCCCTAAAAATTCCTCCTAAAATTTCGTGCTCTCTGTGTATCTCTCTTTGTACTCCATTGAAAAACTTCAAAAACACCTTTTAAATGACCTAGTATTTTTTATTTATAGTATTTACAAATAAGTCCCTAAATTAATTAGAAAAACTGGTCAACGCATGATACGAGGCACAGTTAAGACTCATACCTAAGATTACGAGCCGTAATCGTGCTTTCGTAATTATCCTCCAGCATCTTGGAATATAATGATACAAAATACCTTCACAATTCATAGTCTGGTCTACGACTTGTAATGACTTCTCATAGTCCACATTTGCCTCACTTGGTCCAAGTTTGATCAACACAGGAAATCTCTACAAAACTTCCATTTACGACCCATCGATGGGACTATGACTCGTAATTGGGTGTTGTGTGGCTGAACTTTAGTTTTTCTTCAACATTGGAACCTCCATGAGGCCACCTCTATCACTTGTAAACTGAGATACGACTCGTAGAGGGTCTCGTATGTCCTCAAGATCAGCAAAACCTGCAACTTTTCACAAAATTGTGCCAACCTGCTTTTCCTGTAAAAACAAACACAAAAAAACACATAAAACCCATAGAAGTCTCATTGCGAACACACAAAATCCTACGTTTTAGGAATCAAATATGTTGTATTTTGACAGCACATCAACCATCGGGCGTTTCTTGCTCTACCTTCACTTGTTGACAATTATAACATTTGGATACAAACTTGGCTATATCCTTCTTCATACCATACCACCAATACACTTCCCTCAAATCCTGATAGGTCTTAGTAGATCTTGGGTGAATAGAATAATGAGAGTTATAGGCCACACTCATGATCACCCTCCTAAGATCATCAACATCTGGAACACACAATCGATCTTGATACCGAAGCACACCATCTCCCCCTTTGGAGAAAACCACTATCTTATTTTTCAGCAACCAATTTCTTCAACTCAACTAATGATGGGTCTAGATCTTGCTTAGCCTTAACATCAAC
>JAPFFP010056965.1:0-28251 GCA_026153255.1 Solanum medicagineum | reverse complement strand
ACATAACAAACATGGGAGCCCAACAATTCACTTGCAATGCCGCAAGTACTTAAGATGAATTGAATACCCATATACATTCCCTTAATTGTCATAAAGTCACTTAACCCATAAACCATACAATTGGTCATCAATAACTCAAGAATCTCTAATCAGATATTTTATCAAACACTTGATGGGTGTGTAATGCTAGTTCAAAATAATGAAATTCAAGAGTGAAATCATATGAGAAAACTTAATGTAAATCAACCTATCAACACTTGGTAACATCCCCATGCAAGATTTATTGAAACCCCTCATCAAATCTTATAATAGATTATAGATTCATAGCTCAAAACATACTTAAACAGTCAATATTTTATGAAACTCCAACATAGTTCATAGTCAAATTCATAATAAGAAGTACACATATATAAATCAACTTGAAAACATGCAATTTACATAGAAAAGAAGGTTGGGAACCATGGGTGAAAGGATCCAATGGTTGAAACTCACATACCTCAAATTGGGGGACTTCCATGATGAAGATTTGAATGAGAACTTAAAGCATGAATGAATTTCTTGAAATCCATAAATGAGTTTGAGTCACTTGAATTTGGATGAAATATTTGGCTAAGTGTTAGAGCGGGTTTTGGGGAAAGTCTTGGGTGATATATAGTTGAAAAATGGCTTAGTATAGGTGTTTTTACGCATAGGAGAGCTTAGGCCCAAGGCCTCAAATACTTAGGCTGAAACAGTGAAACTGGCAACAGAATACACATCTCCGTGATGGGTCCGCGTCGTAGAGATGTCGCAGACCCTCACTAGAATTGCAAAGTTGGCGAAATTGATTGTTTTCTATGGCTCTTCTAAAATTCGGGTTATGCCTATTTCCCAATCAATTTTTCCCCATAATCAAGAATATGAAGTAATCTTTTTGATATCATGGACGAATTTTGAGATATATGAAAATTACGACTATGGGCATTTCCGAGGCACATTTTCAAGTATTTTTGGGTTGTTTCAATATCTCCCCCTTGGGAACATTCGACCCCGAATGTCAAAGAAATGTACATAAGAGAAGTAATCATGAAGATTTTAACCCGACATGAATGCAACAAATACACTTAAACATCATTTTCAAAAATCTCAACATGAATGTTAAAATCACCATAAACTCGTCAACATATACATGAATGCATGCAAGATGATGAGGGCTGAAACTTAGGACTTCAAATCATAAAAATGACGTAGTTTGCTATCTCAAGCTTGAATAGAATGTAAGAAGTACGGATATCGCTTCATCATGCCCGCTCTAACTTCCCCAAATGGAAAATTCAAGTTATTGATGCCCCCAAAGAACCTTGACGGAGGCTACACATATGATCCTTAATCAGTTCGCATGTCCACATAACATCTCCACTAGGACCTCCTCATAGGTCAGTTTATCCGCCACAACACCCACATCCTTAAGGAGTCCTATAGCACTTGGGCCACCAACACATCCCCTCAAGATAGATACATGAAAGACCGGATGAACCCTATCCATTCCCATAGGCAATTCCAATTCATAGAACACCTTATCAATTCTCCTCAACACTCTATAAGGACCCACAAACCTCGGGCTTAATTCCCTTTTCCTGCCAAATCGAATAACACCCTCCATGGGTGGGACTTCCAAGGAACCTAATCATCAACACAAGCACATCGAAACTACCTTAGTACCGAAAAACACCATCTCCCCCTTGGGGGAAAGCCTCCACTTCACCACCTTCCACCAAAGCATTCAACTCTAGCAAGGCGGGGTCATAGTCTTGCTCTAACTTTACCCCTTCAACTAAATAAGATTTGGAACCATCAAAACCACTGCATTACCATTCTCAACTTCATCCAACCTCATTCCCAACCTAGCCAACCGGTGGACTTCTCTAACCACCTCCTTGATACCCAAAATTCACACCTATCACATTTAGCAAACAATCTCTCATCCCTCAAAATTTGCAACATCGCTCTCAAATGACTCACAAGCTCTTCTTCATTCTGGAAATATATAATATACCATCCACAAACTACCATACACATACCAAGGTAGGGTTTAAAGACCCTAATAATGAGATCCATAAGTATAGCCGATGCAATAGTCAACCAAATAACTCCACCACGACTCAAAATGCTCACTCCTAGTCTGCAAAGAATTCTGGGGATGTCACGCTCCTTCACTCTCACTTGGAGAAAAGTAATTAGACGGAAGATCTATCTTAGAAAAGAAATGACTAACCTCTTGTAGTTATTCAAATAGTTCGTCTATCCTTAATAATCACATTACAAACTTATGGGCTCTACACTCATTGAAAGCATGATATGCATATAACCAATCCTCCCCAAGACCTCCAAATCCACCGAGCCAAGCTCAACAAAATCACAAGACAACACTTTATGCAATAAGGACATGAGACAACCCCTATAGGCTTTTCTAGCAACAATAGTCTCATCAATGGGGTAGACACCGAAAGGGTTCACATAACAATTTGGGACACACATGAAACTTACTAGCAACAAAGAAATAATAAAAGAAATAGTGGTTCCCAGACCTATCAATGCATGCACATCAAAATCAAAAACCTTCAACATACCTGTAGCAACGTCGGGCACGTCATCTACCCTTGCCTCCCTTGAAGAACATAGAACCGATTATGTCATGGGACACCCCCTTGTTGACTACTTTGAGCCCCTTGATCAACATGACCATCTTGTCCATGTGGTCGGATGTCCTTACCCTTTTTTTGAGCATGTGGACAATCCAGAATTTTGTGGCCCATCTCACCACACCCAAAGCATGCACCCGTGTTCCTCTAACATGTTCCACCATGACTCCTCCCACACTTTGGGCATCTAAGATGAGTCATCCCCTTCAAGCCTTGCACTAGGCGCCTCATCCTTAGCAACCCTCTTATTTGGAGAACTAGAGGATCCTTGGCCTAGAAACTCAATACATTGTTGGAACTGGTAACCCTCAAACTGAGCCCTCTTGGCCTCACCACTTCTTCTCTTTCTAAGATTTTCCCTCTCCAATTATTCGGGATATGTCATAAGGTGGGACAAGACCATATCACCTATCAACATGACAGCACGATACACCTAATTCACCAAGTCGGATACACCCATCACAAACTTGTTCATCCTAAACCTTGGCTTAGCCACCAATTGTGGAGCATATTTTGAGAGTTCGTTGAACTTGAGGGAATACTCCCTCACACTCATCGACTCATGCTTTAGATTCATAAATTCCATCATTTTGGCCTCCCTTAGCTCAAGAGGGAAGAACCGGTTGAGAAAGCCACCATAAATTCCTCCCAAAGAATAGCATCACTATTCTCCTTCTCCACCTTCCATTGGGGGAACCAAACTTAAGCCACCTCTTTGAGTTGGTAGGCCGCCAACTCCGCTTTCTCCTCTGACCTAACCCCCATAAAAGAAAATAATTTATACACTTCATCAATAAATTCTTTAGGATCTTCATCCACTTTAGACCCATGGAACTCCGATGGGTTCATGCTAATAAAACCCCTCACCTTAGATGCCGGAGTTGAAGCATGAGGGGCTTGGACCCCTTGGTAAATTTGGTTGGTCATTGCATGTGCCAACATAGTTATAGCATTCTGAAACTTAACTTTGGTAGCCCCTCCAACTCGAGGAGTTTGAGGAGCAAGGTAAGCCGGTTGTCCCATAGGTGCACGGTCCCTCCTTAGTCTCCATCTTTAAATCGGCTTGATCATGAAGAGCAAAGAACATTCATTAGGGGAGAAGACTTACCCTACAACTAAGGCACGATATAGACCATGAAGAGGTGAAACATTTCCTAAAATGCCTCACAGCCTCCTATTCATAGTTGTGGCACGCTTCACAACCATGAATAAGACTATAATCGACGTGGTGTGTTGGATTTCGAGGACCATTAACAATCTAGTGCTCTGATACCAAGTTTGTCATGACCCAAGCCTATGGCCAAGACGTGACGTGATGAATAGGAACCCGAAGGGACCCAAATAAGCCTCTTAGCATATCAATTACATATCCTTGGTCATGGAAGAAAAGTAAAAATCATCAAAAGAGTATAAATAAGGATAAATGTACTAAGGGAAGTCTTTAATAGCATAAATAATAGAAGAGTCAAAGCTCAAGCATAATTACATTAGTTGTCCAACAACACCTCTAAACGTATAACGGGTGGGGGCTAAGATACTTTTAGGGCTCACCCTTATAATATCAAGAGTTCAACATAAAGGAATAACATAAGCAAGAGTAGCAGCCAGTGTCCCGAACTTAAGGACTCACGAAAGCTTATCTTCAAGATGTACAAAACAAACCACTTGGAGGATGATCGTGAGGAGCTCCAGTTCCTACATGGTAACCTCATTTAGGCATAGAGTTATGCATTAGTATGTTTGAATTTACTAAGTATGTAGAATGCAATGCAACAAATAATAGGTAACATAATCGAAACGCTTAACCATAAGCAAAAGATAGTGTAATATAAATATGGCATGCATGATCAATGTTTGAAGTAAAACCTGCTTAGTTATAATCAAGGAACGCAAATTCAATGTGGAATATACATATATGCTCAAACCTCACACAAACATGCTTGAGATGGGCCACCTAGCCACCCACTCGCCTTGTGGTATAACCTTTTCAAAGAGTGATACCAATACCCCTATCTTACGACATAGTCTTTTTAGTAGGTAGTGTAAGATGTCCCCTTTATACTATATAATCTTTTAGGTAGGATCCATGAACTATTCTACCTTACGATATAATCTTTTCAGTAGGAACCATGAATTGTACCTGGTAGGTGTTATAGGATGTCCTTACCTTACGATATAATATTTTTGGTAGGAGTCATGAGTCATTCTACCTTATGGTGTAGCCTTTTTGGTAGATCTTATAGAATATCCATACCGTACGATATAATCTTTTTGGTAGAATTCATGAAAATAGCTCATCAAACCATCAGATTCTAGTATCAAGAAAGAACTTCTCATTTTCCCAAGAACACAACAAACATGGAGCCCAACAATTCACTTGCAATGTTGTAAGTACTATACATGAATTTAATATAGATATACATTCTTTTAATCATCATAAAGTCACTTGACCCGTAAACCAAACAATAGATCATCAATAACTTAAGAATGCCTAACCGGACATTTTATCAAAAACTTGCTGGGTGTGTAATGCTAGTTTAAAATCATGCTATTCAAGAGTGAAATCATATGAGAGAACATAATGTAAATCAACCCATCAACACTTAGTAACACCCCCATGAAATATTCATTGAAACCCCTAATCAAATCTCATAAGAGATTATATATTCATAGCTTAAAACATGCTTAAACAGTCAACATTTTATGAAACTCCAACATAGTTCATAGTAAAATTCATAATAAGTACTTGTAGATAAATCAACTTGCAAACATGCAATTTACATAAAAATGAAAGTTGGGCATCATGAGTGAAAGGATCCAAAGGCTGAAACCCACATACCTCAAATTTGGGGATTTCCTTGATGAAGATTTGAGTGAGAACTTGAAGCTTTAATTAATTTCTTAAGATCCAAAAATGAGTTTGAGCGACTTGAATTTGGATGAAATATTTGGCTAAATGTTAGAGAGGATTTTGGGGAAAGTCTTGGGTGATATATAGTTGAAAAATGGCTTAGTATAGGTGTTTTTACGCGTAGGAGGTCTTAGACCCAGGACCCCAAAGCCTTTGGCCGAAATAGTGAAACTAGCAACAAAATACACATCTCTGCGATGGGTCTGCGTTGTGGAGGTGTCGTGGATCCTCACTGGAATTGCAAAGTTGGCGAAATTCATTTTTCGCTACGGGTCTTCTAAAATTCAGATTATACCCATTTCCCACTCAATTTTTCCCCCTGATCAAGAATATAAAGTTGGATTTTCGATATCACGCACAGATTTTGAGATATATAGAAATTATGATTATGCGCAATTTTGAGGCACATTTTCGAGCATTTTTGGGGCGTTTAAGAAATCATGCCATCTGTCTCTTCCCCTAAAATTTGTCCTTCAAGGTCAACTTCCAAAATTATTCATATTGATGATATAATAGCTTCTATAAAAGAAATCAAAGAAATATATCTTGAACGTGTAGTTTCTCAAAGTATATATGCTAGTGGTCATATGGAGAAAGCATTAAGGGAGATGTATTAGAACTTGAAGTCTTTGATAGATTGTCAGCCATATGACCACTAACATATATACTTTGAGAAACTACACGTTCAAGATATATTTCTTTGGTTTCTTTTATAGAAGCTATTATATCATCAATATGAATAATTTTGGAAGTTTCATTCTTCATACTGATGAAATCAATGTCTTGCTTCTCCATGTGATCGACTGTATTATATTCTGAATCTTTGATCTAGTCCCTTTTAAAATTTGTGGAAGCCATGACATCTAGTGCTTGAGTTTCAGCTACTAAGCAACTTCCCTAGCCATCTTCTTCCTCAATAGCTTACTCAATTTGAGACATATTACTCTCCTTGTTTCGAAAATATCTTTTATATGTCGTACTTTGCCACACCAATAGCAACCAAGAGGCGTCTTGCCATAATAGTTAAAAGGCTCTTCCTTCTTTTCAGGTGAGCTTGAACCACCTGAGGATCAATTATTAAATCTCTTACTTTCAAGTTTCTCTTGTTGGCTACAAGAGTATTTCCTTCCCCTTCATTGACAAATACACCAGTCAACTGTTGGCTAGTAATTCCTATGACGATAATAGATTCTCAATTCCTTTGAGGAAGTTGTTGAGTCCATCCTTGAATCAATATCACAAATGAAATCTATCCAGGTTTCAAATCATGAATGACAGTTCTTAATATTTAGAAATACCTGCATAAGTTCTTAATACTGAAAAATACTTAGTAATAAATTATTACCTTGAATATTATTGTCAACTAATTCATTCTTTAGTATCTCTAGCCAAGCTTTATTCTTTTTATTTAATAGCGAATCTAGGGTCTTCCATATTTCATGCGTTGATTTACACTTTATTTATGACAATAATTTGGAGGAGATTGAACTTTTCTAGGATGAATTCTGCATTTGCATTAATCGACTATCACTTCCTATAAGCACAGCTATTTTTTGATCTGCCATTAGGAGGACTTGTGTTACTTCTATAACAACATTCCACAAATTCTCATCCACAAGCTATGACTTCATACATATCTTTCATACCTTGTAATTGTACTGGTTTAATTACTCCATCCTTATCTATTAACACAACCGTTTAAATCTATTTGGACAAACTAGTTGAATCAACTACCAATCAGATTTTTAAATAAATTCAAAAGACAATATGTGGATATGACGTTGATACTATGTAGAGAACAACAGAAGAAAAATATAATCGAAAAACCTTTGGATAGCACAAGATCATTATCTAGGATCGGGGGATTCAACTAAAAAGAGGAAGTTAGAAAGGAAAAGGAACATTTTAAAAAGGAAAAACTTGATTATGGAAAAACACTCTTGAATTGATTTCAATTTGGATTGATTACAAATGACTATGGTCACTCCTATTTTTATCTGTGTAGGTATATTTTTAGAGATAAAGAATCTAGATTATTCTAATCTCTTCTAAACATATCCTCTTCAAATATCTAATACTTTAGACTATCCAGATTTTTTCTAAATACAAATATCAAAGATATTACTCTACAAAATTCTAGAGAGTTCTACTAAATATCTAGATCTTTTGTCCCTCCAAAAAGTTATCTTTAGTTTTCACAACTAGTGATGGTGTCAACTCAAATAACTCTGCTTGGAACTGCACAAGGGAAACTAGAGTGCCAAATCCTAGTCTTGGAGACTTATTTAATTATATATGTCAATAATTTTAGGTATGTAAGGCAATAATTTAAACATGCAACTTTATCAATGGGATTGGACTATATGAATCATAAAACTCCATTCCAACTTTTAACCTATTTCATTCCAATCTTGGATGTAAAACAAGCAAATTGAGAAAAACAACTACGTCTCATTTCCCAACTAAGTTGGAGAGGACTATATAGAAAGATAAGTCTGGTACAATAAAGCTAAGGCCGAGATCATAAGAGTCTACTTTACCCAGCCTTACATTGCATTTCTGCAAGATTTTGTTTCCACGGGTTTAACACACTGCTTTACTAGTTGGATTGGACTATATGAATCATCAAACTCCATTCCAATCGTTGACACCCAATTTTGGCCCAATATTTCTAAAAATTCATAGTTTTATGTTGTTATATTAAAAATAGTTTAAACTATTTTTTAACAATTTTTGATTAATTTTTTGATAATTACTCTTATTTTTAAAATATTAGGATTATAATTAGTTCAATTTTGAATTTTAATTGATTTTAATTGTTAAATTTTATTACAGTCTAAAGTAGTAATTTATTTTTATTAAATTTTTATTTTGTGTTAACTTGCATTTTTATATACCGTTAATTATATTTATCCATATTTATTTTAGTATTTTAACGTAGTGTAATAATTTATTTTTTTTCCAGATAAACTCATATGCGAATAATTAATTGGTCCATAATTGAGCCCATTAAATTTTAGATTGTGTACATTGTGTAGAGTAGAATTCATAATGGAGAAACCTAAAAATTCTTTCCTCTCTCATAGGGATCAAGCCACCTCCCGAATTGACCCATCTTCTTCTTTCTCCCTCACTCCTTTCTCCATCTAAACCCCATGACCAAAACCCCTCTCAAACCCACCGAAATGGCACCAAGTACCACCGGATCACACTGCCAAAATCCCACTTAGAATCAGCCACCTTAAAAATTCATTCCTCTCACAAAAGGATCAAGCCACCTCCCAAATTGACCCATCTTCTTTCTCCCTCACCCCATTGTCCATCTAAACACCATGATCAAAACCCCTCCCAAACCAACCAGAAGGACAACAAATACCACCAGATCTCACCTCCAAACCTCACCTAGAATCAACCACTCTAAAAATTCTTTTCTCTCATAAAAGGATCAAGTCACCTCCCAAATCGACCCATCTTCTTCTTTCTACCTCACTCCTTTATCCATCTAAACCCCATGACCAAAACCCCTCTTAAACCCATCGGAACAACACCAAATACCACCAGATCTCACCGCCAAAATCCCACCTAGAATCAGCCATTTCCTCCTTCCAAACAACCCAAATCTCCACCGGAAAACCCCACAAAATCCCTTTTTGCTCTCACACTCCATGGAAAAAACGCACCCCTAAACTCCAACAAAACAGACCCCAAATGACCTGAAAACAGCTATAAAATCTCACCCGATCAGCCACCAAAAAAAAACCAAAACACCACAAAATCACCTCCGAATCCCCACCAAAGCATTACCTAAGCCACGAAAAAGCTTCAAAGCTCTAAAGAACCAGCAACCAGATAAGCTCTGAGTTTCATTTTCAGTTTGATGGTCCTTTCTCCTAGTTCCAGATCTAACCAGATTTAATATTTTTGGCAACCACACTCACTTATTCTCTTTATTTAGTTTTATTCAAGACTAGTAATTTTACTGTGTATATTTTGGGGTTGATGTTTGTGATATTGTAGTATTTTGTTGTTGGAGTTCATTTTTTCCAAATATTTTATCATGTGTTTTCATTTTTTCTTTTACTTATTGTTCTATTTTTATTCATATTTGGTTGTTGTTAATGTTGTTAAAATCGATGGCAGGCATCTTCAAAGAAATTTATTGAGTGTTATATATATTTTGATTGAACAAGAGATAATATATTAGAGATTAACATGCGTCATTACATGGGAGTGACAAGTCAAAACCTGTACTAGGGAGGGGAGTATTCCCAGTACTATTGCATCGATATCTGACCTCTGTGGCCTAACAAAAAGAGTTTCTCCTTTGTTTGATTCCAAAAGATTTGATACACACACAGGAGGAACTTCCATACAAAAAAACACATGATCTCTCGTAAGTTTGCTCCCTCCTATGTTATAATTTAGTCACTCTTTTTAAGTTATTATTACAACATTATATTGTTCTTTTCTTTAGTTTGACATTAATTTTGTATTATAACTATTGGTTCTCTGTTTCCTTTATCTTGTGATATTTGTCTTGGGTGAATATTTAGGATTTTGGCAGGGAAGTTGTTCTTAAACCTACGTATTAGTTCTAGAACTATGTGCAGGTCTTTGGTGATAGCTTATTTACTCCATTTTGCCCATTTTATTTTTCTTGTACAATTGATCCGTATACTGCTATTAGTTGATTCACTTTTTTTTTAAGGATTTAGGCGTTCCAACACCTTTATTGCATTTTTTAATTTCATTTCTTATGAACTGTATTGATGTTTATTTATTGATTTCAACTCTTTTTTTTTAATATTTGCTTTATTTGATTAGATGAGTTCATCCATTGGTTGTATTTTTAAGGCATTTTTGCCCGTTTTCACTTTGTCTATATTTTCCCCTACTTACTATCATGATGATTATTTGTTTAAAGTTGGCCAATGAAAAATCTATTTGTCGGATTTCGAGGCCTCCCCATTCAAAAGGACGGAAGAATTTAGTTTAGGGTAATTTTCGTTACACTTCAAATTCTCAAACTTTAGTTTAAGTTCACATATATTCATTGTTTGTTAAAACATGGCCGATGAAGAAATTGCCATTGATTTCCAAGGCCTCCCATGTATATAAGATGGATTTAATTTTTTAGATATTATTTTTTATTCAAATTTATTCACCACTAACACTTTTACTACGTGTTTTTATAGGTACATCCAGATGCTTTTTTATTTACTTATTTATTTATTTATTATTATGTATATTGTTCGCATTAGGCAAATATTAGGTCATTTTTCATATTATTATTTACTTCATTTTTGTGTACTTTTCATGATTATTATACTTGTGTTATACTGTTTATCTCCTTCTAAATTTGAAAAAGATGAGTTCAGTCGGGACCCACAGTTGTAGATTCTAAAGGGTGTTAATACCTTCCCTTCGGAATAACTTGAACCTTTACTTGGAATTTATTGGTTCCTAGATCTTTCTTGTAAATAATTAATTGGTTTCCTAATTATCCTTAAAATTATGTGGCGACTCCAAGAATTAATTAATTTTTTCTAAAACATTCTTTTCAATTCTTTGATTTAATTGAATTAAATATTTTTGCGGATCACCACGACTTTGCGCCTTCGGGATGTCAACACTGTTAGAATCAAAGGCTTACCGTTATGCCAAAAGCTATAGTTCATAGCAAAGGCGCAACTTTATTTCTTTAACCAAGTCCATCATGCAAGTGTCATGTTCAATAATAACTTTGACCCGGGCCACCCCAGCCCCCTCATGGGCCTTGGCATAGGAAAGATATTGGCATTACCCAACAATCCCCCTCCCAGTACCTGCCTCATGTAGCATATTGCTCATGGTAATCGAACCCATTACCTTAACTCTGGTACTACTTGTTAGGATCAAGCACTTACCATTATGCCATAATCTATAGCTGATAGCAAAGTCGCAACTTTATTTCTTAACCAAGTCCACCATGCAAGTGTCATGTTCGATCATGACTCCGACCTACGCTAACCCAGCCCCATCATGGGTCATGCAATAGGCAGAATATTGGCATTATCCAGCAATTGATGTTGATAGTCAAGAAGGGGTGAATTGAAATTTTAGAGTAGTTGACTTACCTAGCTAGATGCCCAACTAACTTTGAAATGTAATTCGAAGTGGCAATATACTAAACAATTAGCCGCAAACAATTGTTATACTATTTTAGAATACTAATGTGGTGCCTACTTCCAGTCCCTTTGGATCACAAAGTGTTTCTTTAAAGCTCAAAGTTGAGTCTTTAAACCTCAAGTTCTCTTAAGAAAGCCTAGTTTAGAAAATCTAACTTTTTCTCTCTTTCTTTACAATTGTTCACACGGGGAGTACATTATTTGTACCAAGTAGAAGAGTAGAGCTTCTGCCTAGATAAAGTTTCTTTCAAGAACAACTCATTTTGGAATTTAGAAAGAGAGCTGCTATAAGAGGCTTCTAAAATTCTAGACGTTGGAGATTTCTTGGCCCAAGGGATTTCTTCCAATATAGGATATTGAGGATTCCTTGATTGGGATTGTGTCCATCTTGATTGGATATCTTTCCTTCCTTCAAAGATGAGATATGTACTGATTTTAGATATGGTTCCTTGAGATCCACCTTGTTATCCTATCTTCTTTTCCGTGTCTGCTCCAAGGATCCTGTAGGTTGCCCATTCATCTTTCTTTTTTGATTCTTCCTGCAAATGAGATCACCAAAAGATATTAGATGCTAACATTCTCCCCCATTTTGATGATGTCATTTTAGTGTGTTGTATGGATACTTCTTGTATTAGTTAAGTGGCTCCCATAGCTATGTGGGCTCCCCTTGACTATGTTCTTCCTTTGTAGAGCAATTAGCTCCCCCCTTGTCTCCATGCTCCTTGTGAACCTACTCAAGAAAATAGAGAAAATAGAGAAGAGCATATCAACACAACACACATACAGATAGCAAACACACATATAGCAACAAACAAACATTTTTCTCCTCTTTGACAGAATAAATAAGGAAAGTGTCACATGCATATGTACAGACAAAAGATAATGCACCCTAGGGTTAGAAGATAATAAGCCTGGGAAGGTTAATACCCCACAAAAGAAATTGTCTAAACAGAAATAGAGTTTAGTGGCAGCCTAGGAAGTATTTCAGAGTGTTGAGCACATTTCTGCAGAAGGAGTCATAGGACTTCTCAGTGTCCGACAAAAGGTTGAGTAGGCATTTTGGACAGAAACAACAAGCTCATTATTGGATGAGTTGAGTCTTGTGTTTAAGGAGTCAACTTACTTGATGAGTTTGTTGACAGAATGCACACCTTCCTTCTTATGTTCATCAACATCCATACGTAGCTTTCCCAAGTCAGTGCTAGAGTCCTTACTGAGTTGAAGAATCTTTGAGAGAGTTTGCTACATATCCTGCACATACTAGTTAGAGATTAAAGAGAAGCCTTGATATCATCTATCTTAGTGAGAATGGCATCTTAGTCGACTTAGGGATCTCTACCTTTCCCTTTACAGAGCCTTTCTAATGCCATTTGTTGTCAATGAAGGTATAACACATGCTAGAGAAGGTGCGAGAATCATAAGTGGAAGACACCTCAGTGGCTTTGAAACTTGACAAATCCACTTGAGACTCACTGAGAATGTAGGGGATGAGCAGACCATAGAGAAGGCTTATAGTAGGGTTAGAGTTATTTATGATTTTGAGCATGTTATTTTAATCCATTCAACTCAATTGATGCGGTATTTCTTGAGAACTTAGTACAGTATGAAAACATCTCTATTTGAGATGCTACTAAGAGATCCCTTTCTGGGTACCAGAGTTGTGCCAATGGTATAAGCCAAGATTTTGTGCTTAAACCAAAGAGATAGTGACCCAAAATCAGGGGAGTCAGAGTGTTCTTCTGAAATGAATTCCCTTGCCTCCTCCAAGGAGACCTCAAAGTCTTCAAGCCAATTTCTATTAATGTAAGGTATATCCTCGGTGAACTCACATCCAAACATTTCCTTGAAGAGTTGAATATTAGTGACAATATGAACTCCCTGAACAAGAGAGTCTAAGTCATCACCATTTCCAGCCCAGTGGAGATTTGTGTAGAACATTCGAACCGCTTCCTCATAGTATTCATTCCAGAAAGCCTCACAAGAAGAGAAAGTTCTTGTGCATGAATAAAGATGTTGACTTTACAGTGGGAATTATCTAGTTGTTCAAGATTCACCACTTGAACAGGGACCACGGGCCTTTATCTAAAACTCTCAAATCTAGCCTTTTTGCAGCAATCCAGAACATGTGCAACTCATCCTCAGCCAATTGTTTAGGAGGACAAGGATAGTGTTTTTTAGGATTTTTCTTCTCGAGAGAGGGCTATTTTTCAAGAGGAGGAGAGACGAATGGAAGATTCTATCTTAGATAAGTCTGAGGAGATGAAGTTTATTTCAAGAGGAGAACTGTGGTCAGGGCTTTTCTGGGAGAGCATTGAACAGGTGCGAGTCATGGTGAGAGTTTGAAAGAGAGGTGGGAGAGAGTCAATGAAGGGTTAGATGAGTAAGATGAAATTGAGGGAGAAAAAGGCTTTTAAGAGAGGGGAATGAGGACACGAATGGACTCTTGAAGGTTAAAGGACAGAAGAAATGAAGAGTTTCACCTGACAAGGAGGCACAGTCATGTAGAGGATCATGATGACTAATAGGTGAAGGAGAGAGAGAGAGGGATAAAAAAGGAAAACAAATAATTAAAAAAAGGTGTAATAATGGCAGAGGATTCTTTGGTCAGAACAAGTGCATAATAAAAGGAAAGAAAACAAACATCTTTAATTTGGAAAACGTCTAACATTTAATTTTTCTCACAGGTAAGAAAATCTTTCTTCTTGTGATGGTTTGGTAAAAATATCTGCGAATTGATTTTTGGTATTGACAAAGTCCAAGATAAAATCTCCTTTTTTAACGTGATCACAGATAAAATGATGCTTAATATCAATGTGGTTTCCTCTAGAGTGATGGACAATGTATTTAGACAAATTAGTTGCACTAGTATTATCATAGATAGTAAGAACGAGTTTAAAAAACATGTTGAAGTCTTCAAGTTGATGGATGATCCAAAGTAGTTGAATATCATAGCATCTTATAGCCATGTATTAAGATTCGGTGGTTGATAGTATAGCAGAGGTCTGTTTTTTGCTTTGCTAGGAGTTGAGTGATTCTCCTAGTGGCTAACACGATCCACTAGTGCTTTTCCTATCAATTTATCTCTTGCAAAATTTGTACCTAAGTAACCAGTTAAAGAAAAAATACAATATTTTGGGGACCATAGGTCCAAATTTATTGTTCTAATTAGATATCAGATTATTCTTTTAATAGAAGTCAATTGAGACTCCTTGGGAGTTGACCGGAACCTTACGCATTTGCATACACTGAACATGATGTCGGGTCGGCTGGCAGTGAGATAGAGAAGTGATCCAATCATGTCCTTATACATCTTTTCATCCACATTCTTTGCAGCATTGTCATCTTGAAAGCTGGTTGAAGGACTCATAGGAGTGCCATAGGCTTTTCCTTTGTCCAAGCTGAAATGTTAGATCAAGTCCGTAGAAAATATGCTCTGAGAGATGAAGATTCCCTTTGAGGATTGCTTGATTTGAAGTCCACGGAAGAAGGTGAGCTCATCATGAGGCTTATTTCAAATTCTCCTTTCATAAGATTAGCAAAATTCTCCCACAAATGGATGTTAATACATTTAAATAAATTTGAACGATAAGCAGATTTGAATTTAACTATTGAACAAAAAGAGTGGTGTCAATATTTCCTCTTATAAAATCATTTTTGAGGAGAAAATCACTAAGACGTTCATACCAGGGGAGCTTGTTTCAGCCCATAGTGAGTTGTTGATAATTGACAAACATTATTAGGTAAAGAAGGATTTTCAAAACTGGGGGGTTGTTTAACGAAAACCTTTTCTTTGATGAAACCATTTAAGAAGACACACTTAACATCCATTTGAAAAAGCTTAAAGCGATATAAAGAGGCATAAACAAGTAATATACGATTGGATTATAACCTTGCCATAGGAGCAAAAGATTAATCATAGTCTATACCTTCCTATTGAGCGTAGCCTTGGGCTACCAGTCTAGCACTATTTCAGATGACTTTGCCATTTTCATCCATTTTGTTTCGGAACACAAATTTAGTTCCGATGATAGAGCAGGTCTTTTAACCAGAGCCCATACTTGATTTCTTTCATATTGTTCTAGCTTTTCTTTCATGGTATTTAACCAGAATTCATCTTTTAAAGCCTTATTGATCTTTTTAGGTTCCAATTGAGAGACCAATGCAACTAAAGCTTGTTTTTTCAGAGACGCCCTGGTTTGCATTCTATCTGAGGAATTTTTGATGATGAAATCATTTAGGTAGCTTTCATTGTACCTCCATTCTGTGGGAACCACTATTTTGTCTTGGAGAGTAGTCGAATTTTCAGAGCTTTCAATCAGCTCCTCAAATTGAGTGGTGTTGGTGGAGGCATGTGTAGGGGCACTCTAAACTTGAGATTTTTCTTCGTTAGAGAGTTGCATGCTTGGGTTAGAGTCATCAGAAAAAACATGGACTGATTCTTCAACACTAAGAGTGCATTTATTAAAATCCCTAAAAGCTCAACTAGAGGGAGAGTAGCCTAGAAAGATGCCTTTGTCACTTCTTCGACCAAACTTACTGAGATTGTCCTTACCATTATTGTGGACATAACACTTGCATCCGAAAGGATAAAAGTAACTTATGTTGGGCTTCTTTACCTACTAGAGTTCATAAGGATTCTTTTCCTCAGAATTGGGTTGATCACGTATCTATATAACACATGGCATA
Organism: Solanum medicagineum; assembly: GCA_026153255.1. NCBI lineage: Eukaryota > Viridiplantae > Streptophyta > Magnoliopsida > Solanales > Solanaceae > Solanum > Solanum medicagineum. The sequence goes on along the minus strand of JAPFFP010056965.1, from coordinate 11,806 downwards.
CAACTCTAACTACTTCAACCCATAAATGATTTAGAAGACCTTGATCAAGGAGCATAGTTCGGGCCATATCCTGGAGAGATTGATTTTTCTGCTCTGCAACTCCATTTTGTTGAGGAGATTTGGGTGAGGAGAAGTTTTGAGATATTCCATTGTTGTTGCAAAACTCTTCAAAGATTTTATTTCCAAATTCTCCTCCATGGTCATTGTGAATGTTGGTAACCCGCTTCTCTTTGAATCTTTTTATAGAAAACTTCAAATTTTGTGAAAGCTTAATGTTTATGAGACAGAAAGATAACCAAAGTAAAGCAAGAGTAATCATCAATAATAACAAAGGCATAATGTTTACCACCAATACTTGCAATTTTATTTGGCTAGAGCAAGTCTATATGCATTAGCTGGAGAGACTTTGATGTCCTGACGGAGTCTATAGCTTCGAAGGATGACCTGGTTTGTTTCCTACACAGGCATCACACAAATGGTCCTTTTCAAACTTTAGTCTGAGATGTCCAATGACTAGGTCTAGTATGGAGAGTTTTCCAATTGGATGCATGCTGGCATGCCCAAGTTTCATGTGCTATATCCAAGGATCATTTGAGATCGCAGTTAAGTATATAAGAGTGGGTAAATCCACATTATTCAGCACACAGATGTTTTGAACTCGATCTCCAATGATGGTGATATTTTTTGATTGACTTTTTATAGTGCATTTCACAGAATTGAAGTGCACATCGAAGTGACATCACATAGTTGACTAATGCTTAGAAGATTGTGCTTTAGCCTATCTACTAGATAAATTTCTATAAGATCACATGAAGGGCTTATGGTGATTGTGGCCACACCAATGACATCTCCTTTTGCATTATCACCAAATGTTATATAGCCTCTATCAAATGTCTTGACACTCTTAAAGTTTTCTTTCTTCCCGGTCATATGTCATGAGCACCTGTTGTTGATTACCCACATCCCATTCCTGTAAGTCTGCTTTGGCGGTGCCATCATTAAGAAGCAATTAATTTGTTTTAGGTACCCAAGTTTTATTTAGTCCTTGAGTTAGTAAGGGAGACTTTTGGTCTCCAAGTCCGTTTTCCTGAAATAAAGTTTTTGCAGCCGAAGGAGTTGTGACAAATTTTACCACAAGTAAAGTAGATTGATTTAAAAACCACTTTCTTTTCAAATTCAAAAAACTTGATAACACAATTCAAAAAGAGGAGTTTGAGCAAAAGGAGCGAAGACTTGGTGGTTTTAAAATGTTATGAGTTGCATGTTAACATCATCAAGTTCTTGTTGAAGTAAGTCGACTTCAATTTGACTTGCTTCTAGAAGTTTCTCCCAGTTCCTTTTGTTGTTTGACATTTTATTGTATTCATCGATAACTTTTTGGAGTTCACTAGTGATCATGTCAATTGTGTTTTGAAGATCATGATAATTTGGACAATTAAGATTTCTCGTCTCACTAGTTTCTCCAAGGGTCATAAAGCAGATGTTTGCGGCTTCTGCTGGTTCATCCTCAGAGCCCTCTTCATCACTCCATGCACCTAAGGATTTTGAGTTGCCATTTCTGCATGAGTTTTTTCTTTTTAATTCAGGGCAGTTTTGCCGGATATGTCCAAGCCTTCCGTAGTAGTAGCATTTGTCATCATTCTGGTCATTTGATCTCAAGTCTTGCTATAGCCATTGTCTTATTTGCCTGAGCATTTTTATGACCCCATGTGTAATTATTGCTATCCTCTTATGGTTGGCTTTGTCAAGTTCTTCCTCTTTAGTGAAAGTTTCTGCATTGAATGCAAGTGGCATTTTCTTTTCATCCTTGTGATATCTGATTATATGATTTTTCTTCTATGCCATGAGATTTCTGTGAAGTTCATCATACCTCATATTTTGTAATCACCGTCCTCTCGTATTGCAGCCTTAGTTTCTCGTGCTTTAAAAAGGCTTCAAATCAATTTCCTAACTTGCAGAGTGTTTAATAGACCATTCCCAATGACTTTAGTTTGCTAACTATTTTGCTGAACCTTGTGAACATGGTTTCAACACCCCATCATCATCGATCTTGAATAGTTCATATTCATTGACCAGGGAATTTATTCGAGCTTCTTCGACTTTGCTTGTTCCTTCATAAGTAACTTCAAGCTTGTCCCACATTTCCTTTACCGTCTCGCATGTAGAGATTTTATCATATTCAATTCCACTTACATCACAGTAGAGAAGACTGATGGCTCTGATATTAGTCTGTAAAACTTCCTGTTGTTCCTTAGTGATCTCGAATGACTCCAGATCGATGGGTTTTCCCCCAGAAGTGCCAATTATAGCCTTGGGACCCTTTTTGATAACTAGTCATGCTTGAAAATCATAGATTAGACAACGATTCTGAATCTTTCCTTCCGGTGGGAGTACTGCTGACCATTGAAGTAAGGGGGACAATTTGACGAGTTACCATCTTGAAGAATAGCACCATGACTTTGATAGTTTGCCATTTGGTCTTTGCTCACAAGCTGTTAGGCTCTATTTGTGAGGCTTTGCTTTGATTACAAGTGATAGTCAAAGGGGGGGTGACTTGAAATCTTAGATAGTTGACTAACCTAGTTTGATAATCGACTAACTTTGAAAGGTAATTCACAAAGACAATATAGTAAAAAAAATTGACAGCAAGCAATTTCTTATATTGGTTTGGAACACCAATGTGGTGCCTACATCCAGTCCCTTAGGTGACAAAGGGTGCCTTTAAAGCTCAAAATTGAGTAACGGATTACATTAGGATATTTTTACTAAGTCTGATCTATGAATCAATCAGAACCTCAACTTCTCTCAAGAAAGCCTAGTCTAGAAGATCTAACTTTTTCTCTATCTTTACAATTGTTCACACAGGGAGTACAATTTTTGTATGGAGTAGAAGAGTAGAGTTTTAGCTTTGATCAATTTTCTTTCAAGAATAACTAGTTTTTGAATTAAGAAAGAAAGCTGCTATGCCAAGCTTCCAAAATTCTAGACGTTGGAGATTTCTTGACCTAAAATATTTCTTGCAATCAACTATATTGACAATTCCTTGATTGGTATTGTGTCCATCTTGATTGGATATCTTTCCTTTCCTCAAATATGAGATTTACAGCAATCCACGTTTATTGATATCTTTCCTTCTTTACCAAGATGTGATGTGCACGAATTTGAGATATGTTTCCTTGAGATCCACCATGTTATCCTATCTTCCTTTTTCGTAGTTGCTCCAACGATCCAATAGGTTGCCCATTCATGCTTCCTTTTTGATTTTTCCTACAAATGAGATCATCAAAAGATATTAGATGCTAACAAACCAACTTTTTACCCATTTTATTCAAATCTTAGGAGTGAGAAAAGAGAGCTAATTAAGTAGTACTAATCATGCTTTCAACTCATTCCTATTTTTAAGAACAACCCTTATTTTCAAGACATTAATATATACTCAAAGTACTCTTATCTGATTAGGTAAAAAAGACCTTCAATGACTACTCAAACTACATTCATATGTGACTTATTCTCATATAGGACATTCTAAGTTCATACATTCAATATCAATCAACACATAATATATTAAGTTGAATGCAATATTCATTAAGGTTCATTGGATGAAATGCATAAAGATGTACTTTAAGAAATAACTAACTCTTGGATGAAATGCATAAACATGTACTTTAAGAAATAACTAACTCATAAACTTAGTAACTCAACCTAAACCTCAATTCTATTAATTGAAGAAATAGGGCACGTAGATGAACTCAATCCAACATTTTACTTAGCCTTACATACATGGAAAGAATGCACTGACTCAAATCCTTAGTTTGAGACTTGAAGATAAAGAACTCTAAATAGTTTTTTTTTCTTCAGCGAATTTCATTAGTGAGAATCTGATGTATCTGAGAAATACGCTTCTGGGAATGTAAGAAAATCATGAAAAAAAAGGACCTTTTAATCAAATCAATATTTTTTTTTTTTTTTTGCATTTGTAAAAATTTGAGGACAACAGAAGTCAAAAAGAGTTACTTGGGCTTCAGATGATAGTCTTTGAAAGGTAAAATCTTTTAAAATTATCATCGTTTATGTTGTAATTCTATGTCCAGTCCAATCCAATCTTAGTATTAAACAATCCAAAAAAAAAAACAGTAAAAAAAATTTTAATTGGGAACTGATGAACTTAAAATTTTTTGTTCAATTTCTTGTTGTGATATGAAAGAGCTTTCTTTTATACCCAAGATTGGAGTGAAATGGGTTAAAAGTTGGAATGGAGTTTGATGATTCATATAATCCAATCCAATTGGTAAAGTTTTTCTCATGGTATATGAATCAACAAACTCCATTCCGACTTTTAACCCATTTCACTCCAATCTTGGATATAAAAGAAAGCACTTTCATACCGCAACAAGCAAATTTAACAAACAATTTTAAGCTCATCAGTTTCCAATTAATTTTTTTAACTGTTTTTTTCAGGGGATTGTTCAATACTACGATATGGATTGGACTGGACATAGAATTACAACATAAACGATGAAAATTATGGATCTTTATAAAAGATTTTACCTGAAAAAGACTATCATCTTAAGCGCAAGTAACCATTTTTGGCTTCTCTTTTCCTTTCATTTATACAAATGAAGAAAAGAAAATTGATTCGATTAAAACATCTTTTTTTCATTTTGATGATTTTCTTACATCCAGAAAGGTAATTTTGACATTTTTTATCACTTAGATTTCTTAAGACTATTTTGTAGCCTAATAACCTTCCCATTAACGTATAACCCTCATTTACATCAAATTCTTACGAATGAAATTCTCTGAAGATAAAAAAGATAGATATGGTTCTTTATCTTCAAGTCTCAGACTAAGCATCTGAGTTAGTGCTTTCCTTCTATGTATGTAAGGCTAAGTAAAACGTTGGATTGAGTTCATTCATGTGCTCTATTTCTTTAATTAATAGAATTGAGGTTCAGGTTGAGTTATTATGTTTATGAGTTAGTTATGTCATGACCTGGACTTAGGGCCTAGTCGTGACCAGCGAATGGGGAACCTAAAGGATCCACAGGCAAGCCTCTTTGCATATCATTACACATCCTTGGTCGCTGAAGCAATTAAAATGACAATAAGAGAAGATATATAAAAAGGGAAAAGGGGGCTAAGGGACATCTTTGATACCATAACAACAATATGCAAGAGAGTCAAAGCTCATGTGATGATTACACCACATGTCCAACAACACCTCTACTACATAGATAAGAGCGGGTGCCAAGACATACAATCGGGCTCACCCTCATAGTAAACATAAGCAATAAAGAAGGGTGCCTCAATACATAATAAGAGAATGATATACCAATGTCCCCGGATTGGAGGACTCACCAAAGGCTAGCTTGAACAATCCATCTAGCCACAAGAAGAATCAATAGGAGCTCCGCTTCCTACATGGTAACATCATGTAGGCAAAGAGTATGCGTAAGTACGTTTGAATGTACTAAGTATGTAGGATACAATACAACAAGAGATAAGCATCATATTTAAATTCATAATAATAAGCAATAGGCATAATATAACGATATGACATGTATGACCAATGGATAAGTGAAACATGCTTAATTATCTCATGCTCATATAGGATATCATATATGTAGGAGAAACCGAGCTACCTATTCAATGTACAAACCCCTTGGTGGTTGTATGGTATAAAACCTTGACATGGTTGATGATAATCACACCTTATCAACATGGTGGCGAAGTACAAACCCCTTACATGGTTGATGAGTACAACCCCCCACCATGGTTACCCGGGGTCTTATCCCCCTGGATCGGGTATGGTCTAATTTAATGTATATAGATTATATCATACAAATAAGCTCATTTCATCTATCATATAGTCATTCATATCATATCTTTGGACCTTCAACTCCTCAAGAAACCACATCCGGACATTTTTCAAACACTTAGAGGATGTGTAATGCTAGTATAAAACCATGAATTATAGAGGTGAAATCATGCAATAAAATCCATTGTAAAACCATCAATCAATATACATCAAAACCCCTTCTCAAGTCTTACAATAGATCAAAGATTTATATCTCAAAACATAGCAAAATAGTCACAACTTTACATAGCCTTTACATAGTGTGCAGTGAATTTCACAATAAGCAAGATCCATTTGTAAATCAACTTTAAATCATGCAACTTGAGTAAAAGGAGGCTTGGGTATCATTGGTGAAAGGAACCCATGAAAGAAACCCACATACCTTAGCTTTGGAGAAGCTCTTGAAGAAGCAGTTAATGGATACTTGAACCTTGAATGAAATCCTTGATGAAATCTTTAAGATTAGTCTTGAGTTTTGCGACTTGAATCTTGAGAGAAATATTAGTCTAAGTATTTGAGTGAGTATTGGAGAATATTTAGGATGATATGAGAGTAAAATAAGGCTAAGTATAGGTATTTTCAAGTATGGGAACCCTTAGGCCCAAGACTTGAATGTCTTGGACCGAAATAAAAAAAACAGGACCAAAATAACACTGGTCCGTATCGCGGAAATGAAACTGATTACTCACTGGAATATGCATTTTGCACAAATGTGTTCTACAAAAATGGGCATAAATTCTTCATCCGAACTCAAAATGAGGTGAAACCAAGTGAGTTGGAAAGCTAATTCAAAGATCTTTAATTTGGTAGGTTGTGGGCCACTCAGTTCTCTGTGTGCTAGGAGATTTGCCCCTTTAAATTTGACCCTCCTAAATCACATTTTCGCAATTTTTGGATTTTGGTATGGTTGCTCTTCAATCGGGGTTAGACCCTTCTTACCCTAATTGTAACCTGCTGAACAAAAATATGAAGTCAGATTTTCAATATCACATTTTGAATTTTGAGATATATGAAATTTAAAATATTGGGCATTCCGAGAAATATTTTCGGGCACTTTTTGGGATCGTTTCAAGTTATTACTTGAAATACATGTTTATTCTTTTCATCCCATGAACCATAAGTGAATATTGCATTCAACATAATATATTGTGTATTGATTGATATTGAATGTATGAATTTAGATGTCTTGTATAAAATAAGTCATATATGAATGTAATTCGAGTAGTCACTGAAGGTCTTTTTTCCCTAATCAGATAAGAGTACTTTGAGTATATATTAGTCACTTGAAAATAGAGTTTGTTATTAAAAATAAGAATTAGTTGAAAGAATGATAAGTACTACTTAATTAGGTCTCTTTTCAAACTCCCAAGATTTGAATAAAATAGGTAAAAAGTTGGAATGGAGTTTGATGATTCATAATACAACTGGTAAAGTTGCGTGGTCAAACCATGGAAACAGATTCCTGTAGAAATGCAGTGTAAGGCTAAGTACAATAGACTCTTGTGTTCTCTACCTTAGCTTTAGTATACCAGACTTATCTTTCTATATAGTCCTCTTCAACTTAGTTGGAAATGGGACCTAGTAGTTTTGCTCAATTTGCTTTTTGTGATATGAAGAGCTCTCATTTTACATCCAAGATTGGAATGAAATGGGTTAAAAGTTGGAATGGAGTTTTATGATTCATATAATCCAATCCAACTGATAAAGTTGTATATAAAGTAATGAGTCTCCAAGACTAGGATCTGTCACTTCCCTTGTGCACTTGCAAGCAGAGTTATTTGACATCCCTAGTTGTGAAAAATAAAGATAATTTTTAGAGGTACAAAAGATCTAGATATTTAGTAGAACTCTCTACAATTTTGTATAGTAATATCATTGATATTTGTACGTATGAAAAATCTGGATAGTCTAGAGTATTAGACATTTGAGGAAGATATTTACAGAAGAGATTAGAATTGTCTAGATTCTTAATCTATAAAAATATCCCTACACAAGTATAAATAGGGGTGACCACAGTCATTTGTGATCAATCCAAATTGAAAGCAATTCAAGAGTATTTTTCCATAATCAAGTTCTTTTTAAAATCTTCCTTTTCCTTTCTATCTTCCTCTTAAGTTGAATCTCCTGATTGTAGTTAACGGTCTTGTGCTATCCAAAGGTTTTCCGATTACATTTTCCTTCTGCTATTTCTTTACATGGTATCAACGTCATATCCATATATTGGCTTGGGAGTTTATTTAAAGATCGGGCTGGTAGTTGATTCAACTGGTTTGTCCAAATGGATTTAAACGATTGTGTTAATAGGCTAGGATGGAGTTATTGAACCAGTACAATTCCAATGTGTGAAGGATATGTATTGATCCATACCTTATGGATGTGAATTCGTAGAATGTTGTTATAGAAGTACCACAAGTCCTCCTAATGGTATATAAAAAAATATTTGTGCATACAAGAAAGGATAGCAAATTAATGCAAATGTAGAGTTCATCCTAAAGAGGTCAATCTCCTCCAAATTATTTGATCATATTATAAAGTGTAAGTAAACTCATGAAATATGGAAGACCCTCAAGTAGCTATTCAACAAAAGGAATGAAGCTCAGCTAGAGATACTGAAGAATGAATTAGCTAACAATAATATTCAAGGTAATGATTCTGTCACTGAGTATTTTTTAGTGTTAAGAACTTATGTTCTAAAATATCCTTATTGAATCCAGAGGAGGCTATTTCTGAATACTAATAATTGACATTCATGATTTGAAACCTAGATATATTCCATTTGTGATGTCGATTCAAGGATGGACTCAAGAACTTCCTTAGAGGAATTGAGAATTTATTGTCATCATAGGAGTTACTAGCCAACAGTTGACTGGTCTATTTTTCAATGAAGGGGAAGGAAATGCAACTGTAGCCAACAAGAGAAACTTGAAGGAAAAAGTAAGAGACACACCGCACAATTGATCCTTAGGAGGTTCAAGCTCACCTGAGAAGAAGGAAGAGCCTCTTAACTATTATGGAAATAAGCCTCTTGGATGCTTTTGGTGTGGAAAAGTAGCACATACAGAAAGATTTTTTCGAACCAAGGAGAGTAATATGGCTCAAATTGAGAAAGCGTGCTACTGAAGAAGAAGATGACTAGGGAAGGTGCTTAGTAGCTGAAACTCGAGCAATAGATGCCATGTCTTCCATCAATTTTAAAAGGGAATAGATCGAAGATTTAGAATATAATACAATCAATCACATGGAGAAGCAAGACACTTATGTCATCAGTATGAAGAATGAAACTTCTAAAATTATTCATACTGGTGATATGACAGCTTCTATAAAAGAAATAAAAGAAATAGTTCTTGAACGTGTAGTTTCTGAAACTATGTATGCTAGTGGTGATATGGAGAAAGCATTAAGGGAGATGTATTAGAACTTGAAGTCTTTGATCAATTATCCGCCATATCAAGGTCAATAGTTAACTTAGATCAAACATTGGAAGAAAATGGAAAAGTTGTAGATCAAACAGATGAGAAGATGACCTTGAAGGGCAAATTCAAGGGAAGAGACGGATGGCATGATTTTTGGAAGCTCTGAAGCTAATAAACTCATTATTGAATAAATAAAAAGAGAATCTAGTGGTGGATCCTATTATGGTGCGGAGACTTCAGAAGAAATTGACGATAAATAGTCACAAACTTAAATGAGGAAGCTGATACAAATGAACTTCTGTTATGGAGTTGCATCAGAAAGGGCACGTTCCAGAATCTTGAATTCTGGAGTTCCAAATTTGCCTATTACAGATGTTTGTCCAGACAGTACAAATATTAACAAACTAAGAGAAAGGGGGAGTTGTTGAACTCAACAAGGATATAATCATATGGATCAATTGATGATGAAGAATCTTCATCATTTGAAAGTAGGAGGATTCCATAAGAAACTGATGAGGATTTCACCAAGATGTGGCTCAAAGTTTCATTTAACTTTTTCCATGACAAGTGTCGGTAGTTTCAAAAAATCACTTTTAGGGGGAGTGTAAAAAATAAGGATATATTTTTGGAGGTAAAAAGATTCTAGATATCTAGTAGAATTCTCTATAATTTTGTAGAGCAATATCTTTGTTTGTACATAGAAAAATCTGGATAGTCTAAAGCATTAGATATTTGAGGAAGATAATTATAGAAGATGTTAGAAATGAGAATAGTCTAGATTCTTAATCTCTAAAAGTATCCCTACACAAGTATAAATAGGGGTGATCATAGTCACTTGTAATCAACCCAAATTAAAAGCAATTCTAAGAGTGTTCTTCAATAATCAAGTTCTCATTTTCAAAATCTTCTTTCTCCTTTCTAGCTTCCTCTTTTTCGATTGAACCTTTCGATTTTAGTTAGTGATCTTGGACTAGCAAAAGGTTTCCTAATTATATATTGAACTAACCATTGCGGTAACACATCTTGTAGTCTCTGCTCATCTCAAACATGGTTGGTGATAAAGGTTTTCACTTGAATAAAGTGACTCTGTTACTGTAAGTTTCTAAAGATCTAGTAAATACAAAAATTATGTATATATGTGAATCTACTAGGTCCTGTAAATTTAAAATAGTAAAATAATAAATTTTGAATTCAGTAAATTGAATGTGCTCTGATATATTACCAAATTTAAACATCTCATTTAAATTCTAAATCTGTCTCTTCATTTTAAGATAAGATATAATAAATTTAACTTTCAACTCTTATCCATGTAGAAGTAATAGCTGGAGTTGGAGGGTATATTAGTCATTCAACAGTTAGCACTTCATTCAAAAATATCTTTTTGAATGAAAACATTTCTAATCCTAACATCTCATTTTTTAATATCATGTCTCCCAAAATTCTCTCTAAATTTTTTTTCAGCGTATATATATCAGAGGGAGTAGTAGTAGCCTAGCCTATATGTCTGTTGATGCCACCATTGGTTCACGAACAACGGTCTTTATAACCTTTTACAATTCACCCTCCCAGATTTCATTAGATATGTTATTGTTGTTAGAAGATTTAAATTCGTCAAAGCAAACATTTACCTGTGACCATTCTAGAGTGTAAGCATTCTTCAGAGTCAAGGGTCCATCAAAACAACCTCTCTAGGTTTGGGTACATCCTATCCTCCCTATACTCTACTTGTCAGACTACAATGGGTATGGTTTTATTGTTGATGTTATCTTTGTATATTATTGTGTTATTCTCCTACTCTGTTGTTAAAAAATCTTAACTGTTTGCCTGAGTGAAACAAGTAGAGCTAACATGTTCTAGGAAAGCAGTAAAAATAGTATTAAAGAACATGCTGATTTTTACATGGAAACACCGAGCTCACAAAAGGTGTAAAAAACAGGATCTATACCTCTGCAGGATTTACTCCCGATCTTCACCAGATTTCAATGAGTATTACAAAAACACTTGATTGCAAAACTAAGTAATCTAAGGAATTATAAACTTAAATTCCTAAAACTACACAACCTCCCAAGGTATTTTTTTCCCAATGTCTTCGAATTCCCTAACTTGAGACAACAAACCTATTTCAGTTTATAACTCACTGAACTAAGATAACATCAATTTTACAAATTAAGGAAAACTCCTAAAACTGAAAATTTGGAACCTTTAGCCAAATAATGTAGAAGAACCTTGTCCCACATTCAGCTTCTTCAAACAGTAAGTAGCACCCCTAGATAATACGCCAATGCTTTTCTCTGTGTGAGTCACCTTCTTAATTTCATCAATTCCTTCTATTCACTTCTTTCCAGAGTTGTGTTTTACTTCAACTACTCCTTCTATATTTATGCAAGCCCTCGTCATCCTTACTTTCGTTAGCTCCTTCTATTTCTCTGTGTTTTACTGAATTCAAAACTTATTAGTTATTATTGGAAGTAATAATTAATTAAGTATATAAGGAAATATAAGTATATAAGGAAAATAGAATTATATTAAGTATGTA
>JAPFFP010056956.1:0-28257 GCA_026153255.1 Solanum medicagineum | reverse complement strand
AGACTGAGTTAATTTGCAAGCTCACCCAACCTATTTTAATTTAAAAATCTCAAGTGGATGAATCAGAATCTTGAGAACGTCTTTCATTTATCTATCATTATAGACAAGTCCATCGATATTATTTATTCTATGGAATTCGAACCTGAACTTTTTTTTCGATTTTTATTACAATTCATTATTTGTATCTAATGAGCTCCTCTTCTTATTTATTTTTTATTTAAATTTCAGCATATCGATTTATACCTAGCCTATTCTTTTCTTTGTCTATTTTTTTTATACCCTTCATCGAGGAATTCCATATATTTTCACATCTAGGATTTACATATACAACATATACCAAGGGGGAAGTTCTTATTATTTAGGTTAGTTAGGTATTTTCATTTCTTAAAAAAAGGTAAAAAATCCAAATTGGGCTGCGATATATATATAGAAAAGAGTATAAAATAATGATGTATTTGGCAAATCAAATTCCATGGTCTAATAATCAACCATTCTAATTAATTGACAATATTAGTATTAGTTGGAAATTTTGTGAAAGATTCCGGTGAAAAGTTTCATTAACGCAGAATTCGTGTCGAGTAGACCTTGTTGTTGTGAGAATTCTTAATTCAATTTATGAGTTGTAGGGAGGGATTTATGTCACCACAAACAGAGACTAAAGAAAGTCTTGGATTCAAAGCTGGTGTTAAAGAGTACAAATTAACTTATTATACTCCTGAGTACCAAACCAAGAATATTGATATATTGGCAGCATTCCGAGTAACTCCTCAACCTAGAGTTCCACCTGAAGAAGCAAGGGCTATGGTAGCTGCCTTCTACTGGTACATGGACAACTATATGGACTGATGGACTTACTAGTCTTGATCATTACAAAGGGCGATGCTACCGCATCGAGCATGTTGTTGGAGAAAAAGATCAATATGTTGCTTATGTAGCTTACCCTTTAGACCTTTTTGAAGAAGGTTCTGTTAACAATATGTTTACTTCCATTGTAGGTAATGTATTTGGGTTCAAAGCCCTATGCGCTCTACGTCTAAAAGATCTGTGAATCCCTCCTACTTATATTAAAACTTTTCAAGGTCCGCTTCATGGGATCCAAGTTGAAAGAGATAAATTGAACAAGTATAGTCGTCCCCTGTTGGGATGTACCATTGAACCTATATATATATATCATAATGTGTTTGTTGTTGGAAATAATTTGCACTTTAGCTTTTATTTGGTTAAGTTGTTAGAATTAACTTGAACTTTAGAATTTTTAAATTAAGTTATTAGAAATTAATTCAAATTTTTATAAATTCTTAACTTTTAAACACTTGAACTTTAGTTATACTTGAAATTTAAAACTTTAACTTTAGGATTATTTTTAAGTATTTATAAACTGCTGATACTTTAAGAAATTTCTTAAGTTACACTTTAGGATTATTTTTAACTTAAGAATATAATATAAAACTTACACTCTTCCCTGCCCGGGAAGGGGGATCAAAGAATCGGAGGGTTAACATACTTGAACTAATTAATTAAGGTTGTGAATTTTTTGTAGATAAATCACCATTTGTGGATGTATGACATGCATTATGAAAATGATGGTGGGTTGAAATGTATATTTTTTGACGGTGTTAGAAGTTTCATTAATCATGCAATGACACTTGGTGTTTTTAAGAGGAATCAATTGGTTAGGTGTCCTTGCAGTGCATGTAAGAGCCTAAAATTTTTTGTCACACCCCGGGAGGGTACCCTAGACGTAACCAGCACCTAGAGACTATTGCTAGTCCTCAAGCGAATCACTTGGCCTCATCACATTCAATTAGTAAACTCAACAAATCAGCGGAAGATAAAAGGAAGTAAATAGGCACATCTCATCATCTAGTCTCAAATAATAATATAATGAAAGGCTAGCAGAAAGAAACTAGCTCACAAGTCTCAACATCAACATCCGACTCTAGTCTATGAAGCCTATATCACTATTAGATGGTACCAATGACAGACCCATGACTACCTCAATCAAAATAAAACTAATAAATATCTAACTCTAAAGCAAGATGGAATATCGCAGGCTTACCAACTGCTGAACGTCTCAAATCCTCAACGATGCGCCTGTTGATGATCTTCAAATCTTGTATCTACATCATGAAATGATGCAGTCCCAGAGGGGGACATCAATAAGTAGAATGTACTGGTATGTAAAATAGCTGAGTGAAACAAAAATAGGTTGAATAATATAGAAACAATATCAACTCAATATAGAAATCAATCAGCATGTCAAATGTCTATCTAAATGAAAAATAAAGAGTAAACAAGTGCCTCATCAACCAATGAACTCATTATTCAAATCAGACTCATCTCAAAGGAACTCAACTTAACTCATCTCATCTCATTACGATTCAGAAGGATTCATCTCAACTCATCTCATCTCATCTCGACTCAGAGTACTCAATTTAGGAACTTTCTGGGAGTTTCTCTTAACCGACAATAACCACTTATGAGTCAAAGGTTGAAACAATAATCACGCTGATGTTGCCACAACCGTCCCGTACTTGCCAAGTAAGGGACGAAGATCCAGGAGGAATCTAAACTCAGCCATCCTCTATTGATTTCAGGGATGTAAACTCGAGAGGGGACCATGAGATGTAATGGTCCCATCCTCTCCTAAGCTGGGCCAGTGTAGGTAATGAATGCAAGTGAGACTCACTCTTACTCATTTCGATGTTTGATATCCTCCCAAGACTCAATGCTCATAAGACTCCTCGTCACCATCTCAAGTAGCCTCATGGAGGCACTCATAGTCTCAATTGGTCTCATGAAGACTCTCATCATCTCAATTAGTCTCATAGAGACTTTCATCATCTCATTAACTCAAACTCAAGGGTCCTCTATTATTTCAGGGACTTTACCTCATCTCAATGAACTCAATTCTCATTTAAGAACGCAAGGACTCAGATCATCAATTAGAAGAAGTTGTTTAGTTATAACATCAATAACTCAATTATGAAGTCTCATGGGATCATTAAGATCAAATAACTCAACCTCATACTCACATCAAGATTTTCATCAACATACTCACGTCACGGCTCTATACTCAATCCCTATCTTCATTTGTGCAATCTTTAAGAAAGTAATAAGTAGGATTTATGCAATAATTCATGCAAAATATTCCATTCAAGAAAACAAGTTTATGATGATCATCAACATACGAACATACATGTAGTAAATATGATTTCTCAAGAAAATAATCAAGAATCATGCATGTAAATTCAAGAACCTTCAACTCTCATCTAATACCATCTATGTGACACATGGGAGAATAATCCCATGATTTTAGTTTAGCCTTATACCTGGTATGGAGTGTTACAATCAATTCCTCGAGAATTTAGCCTCAATCCTTTGAACCCTAGCTCTTTCTCCTCGTTTTCACTCAAGGTCACTTTTTTATTATTGCGCAAAGGACTTTAAAATAGGGTTTTTGAAACTCTTTTAGGCCAAAAACGTCTTATATTGGTCATGGGTTAAGTCTAGAAGGGGTAAAAAAAATTCTAGAATGCCCCTCAAAAGATTTAAAATTTAGAACTTCGGTGGAATAGCTCGAGATAACAGGTTCGAACCCATTGCATACCTGCATATTTTCAATAATCCAATCCTCGTCGAAAAATTTAAAAAATTTATAAGTGTGGGTCCGCAACCAGGGCGCGTCGCGGCCCCATCGGGTACCCTCACTGTCTCGGTTTTCGAATTGAAAAATTATTTTTCAATCCGATTGCTCTAAAATTGGGTCGATATCACTTCCCCACCCAGTTTTTTATGCTGATTGCAAATTCGGTCTCGAATTTTCCATCCGAGCCTGCGAAGATGCGTTATGCACATGATTTCGTTCTAGGGGTATTTCGATAATTTTATCAAATGTTAAATTTTTTAGTCCAGATGAAGTTATGGTGCATTTGTATCGTAATGTATTTAAGCCTAGATATGTTGTATGGGTGGATCATGGAGAAATAGATTGATTGAATGGTGTATTTTATAATTTGATGCCTGTGGATGAATATAATATGCTTGTACCATATGGACAAATTAGAATAAAACATCATAGTATTCAACTTGACACATTTGAGCATGATAGAGTTCACAAAATGTATTAATGATGCTTTCGGAGTTCAAGAGGGCTGGAACCTGAACAATTTTGTAATGAAGCTCTTAATGAAGAAGCATGACGTTTCTATGAAGAATTAGAAAATGCTAGTCAACCCACATCTTTGACTACTCCATCTCCTGTTGTTCCATCTCCTACTTCTCAGTCTCCCCACCTATTTGATCTGAGACTTAGAGATTCTTCCAGTACTGATACTGCCCCTCTACCATCGACTCGGCATTAGACATATCTTCCATTATCAGCTTCACCTTCTTTTACTGATGCACATGAGGATGCACAGGATGTGTCTGATTTAGCTCCTGGACAGAGGGACAGACGTGGGAGAGTCATGATAGAGCCTGATGGAACATCGTAAGTTTGTATTTTTTGTTAATTTATTTTTGCTATCATAACAAATTATAGATGAACTAATAACATGTTTATTATGTGTCTTGCAGGTGGCATCCTTCGAAACTAGCTACAAATGCTCTAAAGGAGAGTATTAGGAGGTTATATACAGAGACATATCACTCTTGGGGGAGATCCCAAATAATATTTGCCAAGCGATGTTTAATGAATTTAGGGTTTATATGATTACATAATATTTTGAATATTATTTACTTAACTTATTTTTTAACATTGTTTGCTTTTTTCATGACCTTATGTACTTGGCAGCCGAAGTACAATATGGTCATTGCTACCATATTTGAGAGAAAGGTAAGCTCCCGACTATCTACCTGGCTAAAGAAAGGAAGGGATGATGGAAAAGCTAGTACTTGGATGCCTCTGAATGTGTATCAAGATTTGGTCCGGTATTGCGATACCTATAAATTCAATGCTATGCTCGATCTGGCTAAAAAAGCTAGAGGAAGCCTAAAGGGTGGCTCATTACACACCAAAGGTGCAAACAGTGTTGGTACCATTACAAGGGAGCTGGTAAGATTTTTAAAATTTTAGGTTTAAACTAACATTATTCTTTAATAAAGTATTTAATTTATACAAATTATATTTTTATCAATTATATTTTAATTTATAGCAAAAAAAATGGGGGTGGCCTCCTTTATGTGATGAAATTTTTAGGAGGTATTATATGAAGAAAAAGTGGAATAAGTCGGATACAGATCAGTGGGTGGAGGAAAGGGCTGAACAAGCCTATGTAACATATATATAGTATAATTTATGTTGATTCTAACTTTTACTTTTTATATACATATTGGGTCTAACTATTATTTTTAATATGCAACGTGAGGATGAGCGACAAATACATGAGCTTGGGGACTCGGTTGAGTTAACCTCTGGTATCCAATCAAAATTGGATGGAAAAGGTCGCAGGGAGAGCCATAAAGGTCAGGTTTATGGAATGGGCTCCCAGAATAATATATAACAACTCCAATTTGGTTTGTAAGGTATTGGATCGTCACGTTAAGCTGAGGCCATTGACGAGGTTTAGATGGTTGCCATTTCTCAACAAATTGCTCAACTTTCACGTGCATTGGCAGATTTTGAAGCACGGATGGTTTAAATGGAAAATAGAATGACTCAACAATATGAGCAACTCAGGGAATAAGTGCTCAACCTATCCCCACGACCTACATCCTTCCCCAATGAATCTGACGAGAGTACCAATGATTTTGTAGAAGATAGCCCCTAGTGCCCTTCTATTTTAGTTTTAGACAATTTAGAATTTTTGGTAAACTTTGAAACAATTTTAAACTTTGTAAATTATGATTTTTTTTAATTTTTAATGTTTAATTGTGCTTATTATTATGTATTTTGTATGTTTTAGGTGTTGTTGATTGTATTGTATTAGGCTGTATTGATATGTATTGAATTTAAATTTTAATGCAGGTAGATAGCAAAAACCTATTGTCAAAACGTTGTAGCAAAAGTGGCGGACGAGGTCCCTTTATCCATCGCTTTTTTGCAATTTTTTTAAAGAAATTCTAGAAAAGTGACGGATAGGATCCCTATGTCCGTCGCTTTTCTGAAATTTTTTTAAAAGAAACCCAGAAAAGCGACGGACAGGGTCACCTAGTCCATCCCTTTTTCTGATTTTTATTTTTTTAAAAAATAATTTTTTTGAAATAAGAGGTTATAATGGCAGTTGGTGACTGACTTGATTGATCTTGATTGGGATTATTCACGTCTTCATAGTATGGCTTGAGGAAACTTGTATGTAACATGAAGTGAACCTTGAGATGAGATGGTAATTCTAACTTATATGAGGTTCTTTGCACTTTAATAATGATTCTAAATGAGCCCTCATATTTTTGTACTAAATTTTGGTACACACCTCATAGTTCTTAGACTACCTTGGGTTAAACTTCACCAAAATCAAGTCCTCGCCCTATAATATATGGGATGACATTTGCAATAGGTAAATTTATTATCTATTATGCCTTTTTATCCGAGTAGGACTTAGCAGTGTCAAGTTTCTCCTTGAAGTCTTTCGCCACATGATAATTCTCCAAACTCCAACCCTCTGATGCAACTAGTAGCAAATGTGGAGTTTATGGTTGTTGGCCTGTAGCTAACTTGAATGGTGCTTGCTCGGTAAAGTTGCTCCACTGTAAGTTGTAGGAGAATTGAGTTATGTCCAATAGTCTCACCCAATCCTTCTAATGGGAGCTTACAAATACTTATTTCAACTGTCAATTTGCCTTTGGGTGAAACTAGTAGAGAAATGTAATTGTGTGCCTGATCTTAGGCATATTTATATGCCAAATTAGCCAAAAATACCCATAAGTGGAGCCTAGTTAGAGGGTGAATGCATAGAGTCTAGACGTTTTTAGTTTGATTTCTCTTATTTTTACTAATCCAGGGCCAAGTGCATTGTTTGGTAGTGTTTTTGCAAGTTTTGATCGAATTATGCTAGTCCAGAGTCATAGCCGGACCTGAAGGAAGAACACAACCCAGAATGGAGAGAATAAAAGTCAGTTGAATCAACAAAAATTCTCAAGTATGCGTCGCAGACCTTGGAGAAAGTTGTACAAGCTAAAAAATAAAGAAAAAAAGGTGCGAAGCAGAAAAAGAGGCAGTCTACATCCCGGAACTGTGCAAAAGTTGGGCAACATGGTCCAGTCAGCAAAATAAGCGAAAACCTAACTATGACAAGCAGTCCGCATCGCGGACCTGAGGATTGAGAAGAGAAAAATTGAGTTAGGGGATTTTAAGTTATATTCTGTCA
Source organism: Solanum medicagineum (assembly GCA_026153255.1). Lineage (NCBI taxonomy): Eukaryota > Viridiplantae > Streptophyta > Magnoliopsida > Solanales > Solanaceae > Solanum > Solanum medicagineum. Next base: position 20,950 of record JAPFFP010056956.1, on the reverse strand, counting down.
AAAACTTTAGATTTTCATATTGGTTTTCACGCAAGAATAGAGAGAGACGATTGTAAACCTTGTTCTAAGGTGAATTTGGTTAGTTTGATCACTTTTCTTGGTTGTTAATGCTTTCTAGGTCATTCATGAAGTACGTAGTTATTATGACTGGCTAAGTCTCCATAGTCTAGGGTTGTAGCCACAGACAATAATTAGTTCTTGAATTTTAACATCTATTAATAGGATCTTTTGATTATTCCTGTATTACTTTTATCTATACTGCATAGTCTGGCCAACTAGGTGGTAAATTAGTCGTTCACTCTGAATTCAAGAGATGTTGAAATGAATAGAACACAATAATGTAGGGAGCTTGTTCGACTAGGAAACTAGGTTGATTAGTGTAAGGGAGACCCGTGACAACTACATTTACACCTAGTTTAGTTCATAATACGGGAAGATAACGTTAATGCACTTGTATTGGTCTGTCTATCCCTGCTCAATGATGTAGGTAGGCAGTCAATAATGGTAGGCCGGCAGAGGCGTGCAACCTTGTTGAGATAATTTTAACCCCGTGAATCAGTAGTCATGAACCTAGAAATAGGTGCAAACTTTGAGACCAAATGGAGTTGTTAAGGTTACAATCCCGGAATTGCTCATTAATTGATATTTTAACAACAAAAACAAATTTAGATTAGAAGTAAATTAGTTATTTAATTTCTTTGCATCAATCTCTCAATAGTTTTATTAAGAGCACTTCAAACGTGATATCTTGGATTGTTTGCTAATTTCATTTAAATTCCTTGGGTTTGACGTCCCGGTCCCTTAATCAGGGTTACTGTATTACTTGTTAGACCATGTACACTTACATGCGTTGGGGAGCAACAAGTTTTTGGTGCCTTTGCCAGGGATTTGAAGTAAATTGGTTGATTATCTAAGTTATCTTGTTTTGTGATGTTTGCTACATTTGATCTTAGTTGTGTCGTTTTGCAGGTAATTGTTCACTAAACTGGAAGATCAGGATTCTTAGTTTCGTCAATCAAAGAGGAGAGCAGGAGTCTTCTTCCAAACACTGCTGATTGAACTCATCGATCAGAAGGATCAAAAGGATAATAAAGAAGAAATTGTTCCTGTTAGAGAGGAAATGGCGGAAGAAAATCCACTTGTACCACCAACACCTGCACCACCGGCACCTTGACCACCAGCATCGAAGCCAGTTTTGGATGTGGCAATCCTGGGAACCACTAATGTCACTAGTTGCTTCCTTAAGCCGGAGCCCGGTGGTCGGTGGGAACTTAAGTAGAACATGGTCCAGTTACTACACTCCACTGGACAGTTCACCGGGCTACCACATGAAGACCCAGGTCCATCTTTAGAACTTCCTGAAAATAGCTGATACATTCATCCCAACATGGGCAAATAGAGACTATGTGAGGATGACCTTGTTCCCCTTCTCACTGCTGGGGGAAGCACGAAGGTGGCTACAAATTGAGCCACTAAACTCTATCACATCCTGGGATGATCTTGCTCGCAAATTTCTCACTCGATTCTTCTCATCTGGGAAGACAGCAAAACTAAAGAGTGAGATTCTAATCTTCAAGCAGAGGCTTGGAGAAAATCTGTATCAAGCTTGGGACAAATTTAAAACTCTTTTGATAAATTGTCCACATAATTGTCAAGCTAACGAGATGTTGGTCCATACCTTCATTGAAGGATTGGAATCCAACACCAAGATTCTCCTTGATTCAGCTGCAGGGAGACAAGCATTAGAGAAGCCATACGATGAATTGTACGCTCTTCTCAATAGGATTGCAGAAGGAAACCCGAAATGAAATGGAGGATTAAGCCAACCGGTAGTCCAAAAGCAAGCCTGTGTGTTGGAGATTGATGCTACAACTGCCCTGCAGGCTCAAATGTTAGCCGTGTAGAACATGATGACCACTCACTTCAACAACCTGACTTTGGGTCAGCAACAGCAAGCACCGGTGGCGGTGGGTCAACAACTAGCCCCAGTCAATATGGTACAACAACAACAAAATGGTTGGTGTGATGTTTATGGTAAAGGAGACCACACTGCTAATCCAGAAGCAGTAAACTTTGTGGGCGATGCTAATAGAGGTGGCTATCAAGGATTCAGGAACCCATATAACCCGAATTGGAGAAATCACCCCAACTTCTCTTGGGGTGGTAATCAGCAAAATCAAAGGCCACCTCAGCACAGGCCACATGGTGGCAATGCTTACCACAATCAGAAAATGTAGCAACCTACAAGGCAGGATAACCCAAACAATATGGCTGACAGTAAGGTGCTGAGGCAAATTCTGGCAAACCAGAATAGACCAGAAGAGGATATTCAGAGGAACAACCAGGGTCTCCAGAACTTGGAGAAACAGTTGGGATAGTTGGCTAGCTCTATGAACTCTAGGCATCAGGGAGGCCTGCCAGGTACCACTGACCCCAAGAAGCAAGTTAATGTTGTCAGCACGAGAAGTAGGGGGCCCTTTGACTGAGTTGGTCCCAAAGAAGAAGGATGAGGCTGAACAAAGCACTGCACAGAATAATAAAGCTGGCAATCCTAGCTCAAGTACTGATGAGCCAACTCCATTGCCTAAACCTCCCTTCCATTTCCACAAAAGCTGAGGAAGAAAAAAGAGGATGATTGTTTTCAGAAATTCATTGAGTTGCTAAAACAGGTACAAATTAACATACCATTGATTGATGTTTTTCATGGAATCCCAAAGTATGCCAAATATATGAAAGATATTATCGCCAACAAGAACAAGTTGGCTGAGTATGCAACTGTGGCACTCACGGAGGCCTATAGCTTCAGGATTCTTAATAGATTGTACTTGCTAGCTAAGTTGAAGGATCCTGGGAGCTTTACTGTGCAGGTAACCATTGGGACTTGTCTGAATGCAAGAGGTATATGTGATCTGGGTGCAAGTATCAACCCCATGCCCTAGTTCCATGTTCTTGAAGTTGGGACTTGGGAGACCGAAGCCCACCACCATTGTCTTATAATTGGCAAATCATTCTGTGGCAAGGCCAGATAGTATGATTGGGGATGTTTTAGTCCAAGTGGAATCCCTTATTTTCCCTGTGGACTTTGTCATCTTCGTTTTTAAACCAGACCCTGAGGTCCCATTCATCCTTGGGCACTCGTTCATAGCTATAGGAGAGGCATTAATTGATGTAGCAGCTGGGAGGCTCACCATGAGAGCCTATGATAAAGTTAAGGTATTTGATGTCTACAAAGCAATGAAGCCAGCTGCATATGAAGATTCGACAGGCATCAAAATGATAGATACTGCGGCTGCAGTGAGCCAAGTTGAGATCACAGATCCACTAGCTGGAGTATTATTGAATCAAGGGCTAGAAGATGATGCAGAGGCCAAAGAGATAGAAAGTGTGTTGAACACTCACAATGTCAGCATGCTTAATAAAATGGTTAAACTATTGAACATGGTGTTGGGACAGCCACCCAAACCCTCAGTTGAAGAAGCTCCTCAACTTGAGTTGCAGCCATTGGCATCACATCTCAGGTATGAATTCATTGGTGAAAATAATACCTTACACGTAATCTTGTCTACTACATTGACTGCAGCCCAGGTAGATGCTGTTGTGGCTGTTCTAAAGAAGAGGAAGAGAGCAATGGGTTGGCAAATATCAGACATCTATGGCATTAGCCCAGCCCTGTGTATGCACAATATTTTCATGGAAGACGGTCACAAGCCAGTGGCCCAACCACAAAGAAGATTGAATCCAATCATAAAAGAGGTAGTGAAAAAGAAAATAATCAAGTGGTTGGATGGAGGATCATCTTCCCCATCTCTGAAAGCAAGTGAGTAAATCCAGTGCAATGTGTAGCTAAGAAGAGAGGGATGATGGTCATCACTAATGAAAAAATGAGTTAGTCCTAACTAGAACGGTGATAGGGTGACGTATCTGCATGGATTGCCAAAAGTTGAATGACGTCACCCGCAAAGACCACTACCCAGTGGGTGCATTATTGGGGCAACACAAAGAGAAAGTGTTCCACTCCATATACTACGCTAGCAAGACTCTGGATGCAACCCAAAATAATTACACAATTACTGAGAAAGAGATGTTGGCACTAGTATATGTGTTTGACAAGTTTAAATCATACTTGGTGGGCACCAAAGTTATTGTGTTCATAGACCATGTTGCAGTCAGATACATGTTCAACAAGAAGGATGCTAAGCCCCACCTGATTAGATGGATCTTGCTGCTCCAAGAGTTCTATATTGAGATTAAGGATCGCAAGGGTTGTGAGAATCAGATTGTTGATCACTTTTCATGGTTGGAGAATGATGCTCACATAGGTGAGCAAATGCAGATAAAAGAAGAGTTTCCCGATGAGCAATTGCTAGCACTGGATGTAGAACAACTACCTTTGTATGCAGATATAGTGAACTACTTGGTCAGTGGTGTGTTTCCTCTGGATGTTACATATTAGCAAAGAAAAAGGCTGGCTCATGATGCAAAGGCTTATATTTGAGATGATCCGTATCTCTTCAAACAAGAGGCAGACCGTATAGTGAGAAGACGTGTTCCTGAGACAGAGATGCAGAAGATCTTAGAGAGGTGTCATGCCTCTCCTTATAGGGGCCATCATGGAGGTGAACGGATAGCTCACAAAGTGCTGCAATCAGGTTTTTCTGGATCACTCTCTTCAAAGATGATGTACAATTCATGAGGACCTGCAATGCTTGTCATAAGATCGGCGCTATATCCAAAAGGCATAAGATGCCCCTGAATAATATCTTGGAGGTAGAAATGTTTTATATTTGGGGCATAGATTTCATGGGTCTGTTCCCACTGTCTTTTGGCCATCACTACATCTTGGTAGCAGTCGACTATGTGTCAAAATAGGTGAAAGCGGCAGCTCTACCTACTAATGTTGCCAAGGTGGTAAGCAAGTTCTTAAAGAAGCACATCTTCACTCATTTTGGAACTCCAAGAGTCATCATTAGTGATGAAGGCACACATTTCCTTAATCAAACAGTAAAGAATCTTCTAGATAAGTATGAAGTGAGGCACAAGGTTGCTACAGCTTATCACCTATAAACGAGTAGACAAGTCAAGGTGTCAAATTGAGAGGTTAAGCAAATCTTGCAGAAGATGGTGAACGCTAGCAGGAAAGACTGGGTTGTAAAGCTTGATGAGGCATTATGGGCATATCGAACAACTTACAAAACTCCAACGGGCACATCTCCATATTGGTTAGTGTACGGTAAAGCTTGTTATCTTCCGGTTGAGCTTGAGCACCAAGCATACTGAGCAATCAAGAGGCTGAATCTAGACCCAAAGCTTACTGCAAGAAAAAAGTTGGAACAGTTGGAGGAATTAGAAGAGTTTTGGCTCCAAGAATACAAAAATGTAGAACTGTACAAGGAGAAGACCCAAAGATGGCATGATTAGCATATTATTAAGCGCAATTTTGAGTGGGGCCAATAGGTATTGCTTTTTAATTCAAAGGTAAGCTAAGGTACAAATGGAGTAGACCTTATGTGGTGGTAGCTGTGATGCCCCATGGAGCGGTGGAACTAAAGGATGAGACCTCCAACCAAAATTTTTTGATAAACGGTCAACATATCAAGCACTATTATGGAGAAGACACAAGCAAATTTGAAGAGGTCATTGAGTTGGCTAATGATGAGTGAGCACACAGTGCGTCGTGCCACAGTAAATCAAGTGCTGCACGAGAGGCGACCCGTAGTGAGGTAATAATATCTTATTTTTTCTTCATTTTATTTTCCTGAAATAATATAACCCGTGACTAATTTTGAAAAATTGCAACAAGTGTAGGTTCGCGACAGTGGCGCGTCGCAGACCCCCTACATTTTTGTGCAAATTTTCCCATCCTCAATTCTTGACGATCCATTGGGTATTTTTTGTAACTTTTTGGCTAAAGTAACTTGTTTTAGTGTTTCGTAGCATATTCAGGTGTTCGGGGGATTTTATGGGGTTCGAAGCTCAAAAACATAATTTTTTCGGAGTCCTAGACAGTGTGCATCCGGGAGTGCACAATGGTGCGGGTGCATCGCGGACCTACACTATTTTGGATGCTTGGAAAATGTAGAAAAAGAAAAAAAATTAATGCAAGTCTGCATCCATGCCGCATCGGGGACGTGGCGCGAACATGCTTTATTTTTTCCGCCTTTCCACTCGACTCCGCCCCTTTAAATACCCCCACACACATTTTTTTCCTTCATTTTCACCCATACCCGACCCCAAACCCCTATTTCTTCATTTTTCTCTCCTTCTTTCTCTCTCAAACACAAAATTTTCAAATTAATCCGCGTTGCACACCACTTGTGTCAAGATCTTCATCATATTTTTTGATTTTTCCCAGCAAGGTATATGTTCTCTCATTAACTTTTGATTTTTTTTATTATTTAAAAATTCCTCTTGATTTTGGGATGAAATTGAAGTGGGTTAAGTTGTTTTATCCTTAATCTTAGTTGATTGTTGTTGGGAATGAAGAACTTTTGCCTAGTTCCTAGGTTTGATGGATTATTGTGCTTGATAGTATGGGTATGAAACCCTAGGCCGAAATTAAGTTGAAAATTGGGGAAAATTGGGGATTTTGTAATCTTGAACTTGAATTGTTCATGATGAGATGCTATTGTGTTGGGTATTGCAAAATTCCAAGTGTGGGGTTGTTTAATTGTCGTATGATGTATTGTTGAGTGCCCCCGGTTTCACTTATGCTTGAATACAATGTTTGGGGGGTTGAATTGCTTGCAATTACTATTTTGCATAATGGGTTGGACATGTGATTGATATAACTGTTGGTTGAAAGTGTTGGGGTGGTCTTGTTGACTTGAAATAGAGGGTATGCTATCAAAATGTTGTCTTAAGTAGCCTGTAGTAAGTTGGGAAGTCTGAGTACCTTCTAAGCATGTGGCTTGAATCTAAGTGTGGGGTCATGGGTGTAGATCATTGTGTATTAGGGGCTCTGTTTGTGCTTATATATTGATTTTGGGCTTGTTTGTGTGTTTGCAGGATCACATGGCTTCTCGTGCTCGTAGAACAGGCTAGACTAGTAGGGTAGGGGCCTCTATCACCGGAAGAAAGGCTAGGGACATCCTGGAAGTGCCCAAAGCCCCAAAGAGAAAGGGTTAGCAGGTTGGTTTTGAGGTTAAGGTGATTAATACAGAAGGCAAGTGGTGGTATAAATCCCATAATGAATCCAAGTACTACCCGGATGTTCCTTTGGATGCGGATTCATTGGCTAAGGAGTACCTGCGCATCTTCCAGCGGTGCATGGGCTACAATTTAAACCTCTTGTTTAAGGAACCGCGACATTGCAACTTAAGTCTTGTGCTGAAATTTTATGCAAACATGAGTAAGGAGCCACAGACTCAGGTGGTGATAGTTCGAGGGATGGAGGTCAACATCACTCCACTTGCGGTTAATAAAGTCCTCGGCACCTTTGATAGGATCCCCGCGGGCAGTTTCCAGGAGCTCCAGCTTCACCCACCATATAGGGTCATCCGTCACACACTTGCTGCGATTAACTCCACTGCCAAGTGGATTCGCCATGTTGATAAAGGCTACCATCTGTCATTCCTATTCGCCCACATGAACAGAGAAGCTCAGGTCTGGGTTAAAATTGTGACCCACTCTTTTGTTCAAGGGCAGCACTTCACCATTGTCGTGAAAGATAGAGTGTGTTTGGCTTATGCCCTGATAATTGGGATGGACAATAACTTCGGTGCTATCTTCAGGTCTGCAATGAGAAAGGCGAAGGTGCATGTAAAGTTCCCAAAAGGTGCCCAAAAATGTGCCTCAGAAGTATCCAGAATTGTAATTTGCATATATCTCAAAATCTGTGTGCGATATCAGAAATGCGACTTCATATTCTTGTTCAGGGGGTCATTTTGAGTGAAAATTGGGTCTAACCCCAATTTAAGATTAAACGATTAGCAATTTTGATTTCCAAGTGATGATTTTAAGAGAGCTTTTTGCGCCCCTGGTGCGATGTGCTAAGGGCGCGCAGATGAAGAAAATGGATTTTCGCATCCTGTCCGCAACGCGGAGATGTACATTTTCTGTCCAATTATTTTCTTGTTGTCCAAGACTTTTAAGTCTTGGGTCTAACTGTCCCCAAACGTGGATATATCTATACTTAACTATTTTTTACCCTCACATCATTCTAAACATTTTCCAATATTCACTCAAACACTTAGCAAAATATTTTACTCCTAAGCTTAAGACTCAAAACCCTTCCGGATCCTAAGGTTCTTCTTCAAGCTTCAAGTCTCCTTCTCCAATCTTCATCAAGTTCACCTCCAAAGCTAAGGCATGTGGGTTTATTTCATGGGTTCCTTTCACCCAGGATACCCAAGCTTCCTTTTACTCTAATTTGGATGATTTAAAGTTGATTTACAATTGATTCTATCTTATTATGAAAATCACTGCACACTATGTTGAAGCTCAAGAAATTGTGACTGTTTTGCTATATTTTGAGGTATAAAACCAATGTCTATTGTAAGATTTGATAAAAGGTTTTAATGTAAATTGCTTGAGGATGTTACCAAGTATCTATTGAAGGTTTTACATTGAATTTTCTAGCATGATTTCACTTTTGAATTACATGGTTTTACACTGGCACTACACACCCTCTAAGTGATAAAATGTTCGATTATGATTTCTAGAGGAATTAAAGGTCCAATGCATGTCTTATGAGTTGAATGACTATATAATGATGATATGATAAAATGATGATAAAATGAATGCATGTATATGGTGCTCTCTATACAGTATTGGAATGTGACCATGCCCTATCTGGGGGTTGTGTGCCGAATAACCCTGTTTGGAGTTTGTACCCATCAACCTATCGACGAGTTTGTACTCCGGCACCAAGGGTGGTAGGGTGCAATGATATGCCAACCTTTTTGGGGTTTTGAACCCATTAACTTATTAGGGGGTTTGTACTCTGGCACTAAGGGTGGTAGGGTGCAATGATCTACCAACCTTTTTGGGGGTTTCTACCCATTAATCTATTAGGAGGTTTGTACTCTGGCACCAAGGGTGGTAGGGTGTGACGATCCACCAACCTATTGACGGGGTTTGTACTTCAATCACCAAGAGTGGTAGGGTGTGATGATCCACCAATAGTTAATGGTCTCTTCTTACACATATGTTATGTCCTACTTAAGAATGTTTTACTTAAGAACTAATCATACATGTCATATTGTTATTATGCTAGCTATTGTCTATTTCTATGCATTTCGACTGCGATGTCTATCTCTTGTTGTATTGCATCCTACATACTTAGTACATTCAAACGTACTAATGCATACTCTATGCCTACATGATGTCACCATTTAGGAACCATAGCATCGCTTGATCATCCTTCTCCTCCACGTGGCTAGTACGACTACTATCAAGCTTGTTGGTGAGTCCTCCATTCTGGGGATGCTACTTATGATCTCTTGCTATGTATTAAGATTATCTCTCTTTGATTTATGTATTGACTATGAGGGTGAGCCCAGTTGCTTTATCTTGGCCTCTGCTCTTATCTATATAGTAGAGGTGTTGTTGAATATGCTATATATTTATGCTATGAGCTTTGACTCTATCAACTCTCGTTGTTCATGATATGAAAGTGTTCCCTTAGCCCCGGTTGTCCCAATATACTATTTGTTGTTGTATTCTATTGCTTCCACGACCAAGGATATGTAATGATATGCTACGAGGCTTGTTTGGAATTCCTTCGGGTTCCCCATTCCCCGGTCACGTCTAGGCCCTAGGCTTAGGTCGTGACAAAGGTGGTATCAGAGCACTAGGTTGTTAGATCCTCGGAAACCAACATATTGCATTGATTAGAGTCTTATTCATGGTTGTGTTGTGCACTACAACTATAAGTAGGAGGCTATAAGACGTTTTAGGAAATGTTTTCCTTCTTTATGCTCTAAGTCGTGTTATAGAGTTGAAGTAAGTTTTCCCCCTAATGATTGTTCTTTGCTGTGCTAGATCATGCCTAATACGAGGGGAAGATGAGCCCTCATGCCCGAGGAGCAACCGGCCAATGGAGAGCTTAGGGATATTCTCACCTTGCTTACACAAGTGGTGGCTAATCAAGCCAACCAAGGGGTCCAAGCCCCTCATGCTCCTACACCGGCCTCTCGGGTAAGAGACTTCATAAGAATGAATCCCCCGGAATTCCATGGTTCAAAGGTAAGTGAGGACCCCCAAGAGTTCATTGATGAGGTCTACAAAATTTTATCCATCATAGGTATGAGGCCGGAGGATGAGGCGGAGTTGGCGGGCTACCAACTCAAGGGGATAGCCTAAATATGGTACGACCAATGGAAGGAGGAAAAGGAAGTCAACTATGTGGTACTTTGGGAGGAGTTCAAGGTGGCCTTCCTTAATCTGTTCTTTTCCCTTGAACTTAGAGAAACTATGTTGGTGGAATTTATGGATTTGAGACAAGGGTCTATGAGTGTAAGGGAGTATGCCCTCAAGTTTACCTAACTTTTGAAATATGCTCCACATTTGGTGGCCAACTCGAGATCTAGGATGAACAAATTTGTGATGGGTATGTCCGACTTGGTTAGTGAAGAGTGCTGGTCTGCCATATTGATTAATAACATGGACTTGTCATGTTTGATGACCTTTGCCAAGCAAATGGAAGGGGATAGATTGAGGAAGAGGAGGGGTTATGAGTCCAAGAGGGCCCATTACCAAGGCCAAGGGTCCTCTCGTGCTTCTAATAGGGGATTTGCTAATGACTTCCCAAGGCCCCAAGGTTTTGGTGTTGTGGTTCCTAATGAGGTATGTCCTATGTGTGGTAAGAGGCATAGGGGCCCATGTTGGAGAGATACTAATGCATGCTTTGGTTGTGGGTAAGTGGGTCACAAAAAGGTGGATTGCCCCTGAGATTGCAGCAGGGGCAAACAGGTTCATCCACAAGGTGCTAATATGGTTCCTTTGGGGAGAGGTGGCCGACAAGATGGTGCCCCGAGGCATAATCGATTTTATGCTTTGCTTGGGAGGAAAGGGGTTGATGAAGTCCCCGATATTGTCACCGGTATGTTGAAAATCTTTGAAGATGTGTATGTATTGATTGATCCGGGTGGCACTCTTTCTTCTGATACTCCCTTTGTTGCCCAAAAGTTTCACGTTGACCCCGAGTTGTTGCATGAGTCATATGAGGTGTCTACTCCTATTGGGGTATCCATTATTGCTAGAAAAGTTTATAGAAATTGTCCTATTTACATTTTGCATAAAATCATGGCTTGTGATCTTGTTGAGTTAGACATGGTTGATTTTGATAATATTCTTGGGATCGATTGGTTGCATGCATACTATGCTTCTATTTATTGTAGAACTCGTAGGGTCAAGTTTAAATTTCCAAATGAACCGTTCCTCAAGTAGAAAAGTCAAGATTAGGTGGTCAAGGGTAGATTCATCTCTTGTATTAAAGGCCGTAAGTTGATCTCTAAAGGGTGTCTTTACCATCTTGTGAGGGTTAGGGATGTAGAGTCTAAAGTCCTTCCCATTGAGTCGGTTTCGATTGTAAATGAGTTTCTTGATGTCCTCCCAAATGAGCTTCTAGGTGTTCATCTTGAAAGGGAAATAGACTTTGGCATGGACCTCCTCTCCGATACTCAACCCATTTTTATTCCCCCTTACCATACGGCCTCGGTGGAGTTGAAGGATCAATCGAGGGACTTGTTAGAGGAGGGATTTATTAGACCTATCCAATCACCTTGAGGTGCCTCGGTGTTGTTTATGAGAAAGAAAGATAAGTTCCTTAGGATGTGTATTGACTACTGGCAACTCAATAGGGTCACCATCAAGAATAGGTATCCTCTTCCAAGGATTGATAATTTGTTTGACCAATTGCAAGGGGCCAGCCATTTCTCTAAGATTGATCTTTCATCTAGGTATCATCAAGTGAAAGTGAGGGAGTGTGATATCCCCAAGATGGTCTTTCGAACTAGGAATGGGCACTATGAATTTGTGCTGATATCTTTTGGGTTGACCAATGCACCGACCATCTTTATGGACCTAATGAGTAGGGTCTTTAAACCCTACCTTGATTCCTTTGTTGTGGTATTCATTATGATATTTTGATCTATACTCGTGGTGAGGGGGAGCATAGGGCTCATTTAAGGGTTGTTTTGCAACGATTAAAGGAGGTGAAATTGTATGCAAAATATGAAAAGTGTGAATTTTGGTTGAGGGAGGTTGCCTTCCTAGGACATATGGTGTTGGGGAATGTATTAAGGTGGATCCTAAAAAGACTGATGTGATTAGGAATTGTCCTAGACCATTGACCCCATCGAATATTAGGAGTTTCTTGGGCTTAACAGGGTATTATCAGAGGTTCGTGAATGGGTTCTCTTCCATTACTTCTCCTATGACAGAATTGACTCAAAAAAGGCTAAGTTTGTATGGGCCGATGATTGTGAGAGGAGCTTCCAAACCTTAAAAGATAAGTTTGTACCCGCCCCTATATTGTCACTATCGGGTGTGCTTAAGGTATTTGTTGTGTATCATGATGCTTCCTGGATTGGTTTGAGTTGTGTGTTGATGCAAAATGGTAAGGTTATATCCTATGCTTCTAGACAATTCAAGATGCATGGAAAAAACTACCCCACCCATAAAACTGTCGTTATGTTTGCTTTAAAGATTTGGCGTCATTACTTGTATGGGGTGCATGTTGATGTGTTCACCGATCATAAGAGCCTACAATATGTATTCACTCAAAAGGATCTCAACTTGAGGCAAAGGAGATGGTCAGAACTTCTTAAGGACTATGATATAAGTGTGCAGTATCATCCCGGTAAGGCAAATGTGGTAGCGGATGCTTTGAGTAGGGTGTCTATGGGTAGCCTAGCTCATGTTGATGGTGGTGATAAGGAGATGTCTACGGAGGTGCATCGATTGTCTAGTTTAGAAGTTAGGTTGGAAGAGGTTGGTAATGGGGGTATTTTCGTTGTTGATGGTTCTAGGTCTTCCTTGATTGATGACGTGATAGCAAAATAAGATATTGATCCCTCCTTATTAGAATTGAAGGCCTTGGTGAAAGAGGGCAAGGTGGAAGTTTTCTCCCAAGGGAGAGATGGTGCCCTTTGGTACCAAGGTAGGTTATGTGTACCGTGTTTTGATGGTTTGATAGGAAAGATCCTTGATAAGGCCCATAACTCTTCTTATTCTATCCACCTCGGTTCCACCAAAATGTATAGAGACTTGAGAGAGGTGTATTGGTGAGGATACATGAAGACAGACATTGCCAAATTCGTTTCCGGTTGTCATAGTTGTCAACAAGTCAAAGACGAACATCAAAGGCCGAGTGGCCTAAGCCAAGACATTGATATTCCTACTTGGAAGTGGGAGGTGATTAATATGGATTTTGTGGTTGGGTTGCCCAAGACTAGAAAAGACTTTGATTCCTTTTGGGTGGTGGTTGATAGGATGACAAAGTCCGCTCACTTTCTACTAGTTAAGACCACATATGGGGCTAAAGATTATGCAAGGCTATACATTCATGACTTGTTAAGGTTGCATGGGGTTCCTTTGTCTATTATATCAGATCATGGGGTACAATTTACTTCACATTTTTGGAGGTCCTTTCAAAGGGGTCTTGGTACTAGAGTTAAGCTTTCTACGGCCTTCCACCCTCAAATGGATGGCCAAGCCGAAAGAACTATCCAAACCCTGAGGATATGATTAGAGCATGTGTGTTAGAGCTTAAAGGTAGTTGGGATGATCATCTTTCGTTGATTGAGTTTGCCTACAACAATAGCGATCATTCTAGTATCGGTATGGCTCCATTTGAGGCTCTCTATGGCAGATGTTGTAGATCACCGATTGGTTGGTTTGAGGTTGGTGAGGTACCCTTGTTGGGACCAGATCTGGTTATGGAGGCTCTTGAGAAGGTTATAATGATTAGAGAAAGGCTGAAGACGGCCTAAAGTCGCCAAAAGTCCTATGCTGATGTGAGGAGAAGGGATCTTGAATTCTAAGTTGGTGATTAGGTTTATTTAAGGTGTCACCCATAAAGGGTGTGGTCCATTTTGGTAAGAAGGGCAAGTTGAGCCCAAGATATGTGGGTACTTATAGGGTGATGATAAGGGTTAACAAGGTAGCATATGAGTTAGAATTGCCTAGAGAAATGGATTCGGTTCATCCGGTGTTTCATGTGTCCATGTTAAGGAAATATGTGGGTGATCCGAATGCCATTGTACCTCTTGATGTTGTGGGTATTTTTGAAGAGAATTTGACCTATGAAGAGGTTCCGGTTCAGATCTTGGATAGGCAAGTGAAGAGATTGAGAAACAAAGATGTCGCTTCCGTCAGGGTCCTTTGGAGGAATCAACAAGTTGAAAGTGCTACTTGGGAGGCCGAAGCGGAAATGCAAAAGCGATATCCTTACCTTTTCCACTCCACTCAAGTCTAAGGTATTGATCTAAGTCCTTTATATGATCTCAAGTCTTAAGTTCAGCCCTCATGTCATTGCATGTCCATGTTTAAAATGACTAAGTTCATGATGATTTTACACTTATCATGAGATTTTGAAATGATGTTTAAATGCGTTGTTGCATCATTATGTGGGCTAAAATTTTTCATCTCTTTGACATTCCCCATGACATTCGGGGATGAATGTTCTTAAGGGGGAGATATTGTAACGACCCCAGAAAGTGCTCAAAAATGTGCCTCGAAAGTGCCCAGAATAGTAATTTCCATATATCTCAAAATTCGTGCGTGATATCGAAAATTCGGCTTCATATTCTTATTCAGGGGATCATTTTGAGTGGAAAATGGGTCTAACCCAAATTTAAGAGCAAACGATTAGAAATTTCAATTTTCCAAGTGACGATTTCTAGAGAGCTTTTTGCGCCCTTGGCGCACAAATGAAAAAATGGATTTTCGCGTCCTGTCAGCGACAGGGAAATGTACATTTTATGTCTAGTTATTTTCTTGCGGTCTAAGACTTTTAAGTCTTGGGCCTAAGTATCTCCAAACGTGGATATACCTATACTTAACCACCTCATAACATTCTAAACATTTCCCAATATTCACTCAAACACTTAGCCAAATATTTTACTCCTAAACACAAGACTCAAAACCCTTTCCAGATCTTAAGGTTTTTCTTCAAGCTTCAAGTCTCCATCTCCAATCTTCATCAAGTTCATCTCCAAAGCTAAGGTATGTGGGTTTCTTTCGTGGGTTCCTTTCACCTATGATACCCAAGCTTTCTTTTACTCTAATTGGAATGATCTCAAGTTGATTTACAATTGGGTCTATCTTATTATGAAAATCACTGCACACTATGTTGAAGCTCATGAAATTGTGATTGTTTTGTTATGTTTTGAGGTATGAAACCAAGGTCTATTGTAAGATTTGATGAAGGTTTTGATGTAAATTGCTTGAGGGTGTTACCAAGTATCAAATTGCTTGAGGGTGTTACCAAGTATCTATTGAAGCTTTTACATTGAATTTTCTAGCATGATTTTATTCTTGAATTACATGGTTTTACACTAGCACTAAAAACCCTTTAAGTGTTTGATAAAATGTCTGACTATGGTTTCTTGAGGAATTGAATGTCCGATGCATGTCTTATGAATATGATGATGATATGGTGATGATATGATGAAATAATGATGAAATGAATGCATGTATATGGTGCTCTATATATAGTATTGGAATGTGACCATACCCTACCTGAGGGTTGTAGGCGGGGTGACCTTGTTGGGGGTTTGTACCCATCAACCTATCGGGGTGTTTATACTCTGGCACCAAGGGTGGTAAGGTGCGATGATCCACCAACCTATTGACGTGGTTTATACCTCAATCACCAAGTTTGGTAGGGTGTGATGATCCACCAAGAGTTAATGATCTCTTCTTACACATACGTTATGTCCTACGTTAGCATGTTTTACTTAAGCACTAATCATATATGTCATATTGTTATTATGCTAGCTATTGTCTATTCCTATGCATTTAGACTACGATCCCTATCTCTTATTGCATTGCATCCTACGTACTTAGTACATTCAAACATACTAATTCATACTCTATGCCTACATGATGTCACCATGCAGGAACCGGAGCACCGCTTGATCATCCTCCTCCTCCACGTGGCTAGTGCGACTACTATCAAGCTTGTTGGTAAGTCCTCCACTCCGGGGACGTTACTTATGATCTATTGATATGTATTAAGACTATCTCTTTTTGACTTATGTATTGACTATGAGGGTGAATCTGGTTGCTTTGTCTTAGCCCCCGCTCTTATCTATGTAGTAGAGGTGTTGTTAGACATGCTATGTATTTCTGCTTTGAGCTTTGACTCTATGGACTCTCGTTGTTCATGATGTGAAAGTATTCCCTTAGCCCCGATTGTCCCAATTTACTATTTTTTATTGTATTATATTGCTTCCGCGACCAAGGATGTGTAATGATATGCTACAAGGCTTGTTTAGGGTTCCTTTGGGTTCCCCATTCGCGGGTCACGTTTAGGCGTTAGGCTTGGGTTGTGACAGTACACAAAGGACGCAGGTATGCTTTTGGCAGTCTTATTACTGAGTTATGTTGTCTTACAGGTGTACCCACTGAGGGGGCAGACTACTGCCCACACATAGAGGCACCCCCTTATGTTGTCACCAACATTAAGGGGCCTGGGATGTCTACAGGCCTGGTGTTAACTACCAATGAGAGGAGCTACCGCGATGAGTTGATCATGGCCCGAATGTATGGGCTACAAATATTATGGCACAGGACCGGTGGATGCCCGTCCACCCCGGAGGAGCTCCAGGAGTTTGCGGCTCGTTACCCACTGAATGCTCATGCCAATGCGGTATTGAGAATCGGGTATCAGTTTATTGAGCCCGTGGAGGATAACATTCCTACTGACCCCGATGATGCGCATGCTAGCTCAGACACAGAGGAGGAACCACTTGTCACTGTTGGGGTGAGCCCATTCTTCATGGCCCCGAGGATTGAGCACCTTGATTCCTGCTTCACAGGTTTTGTATGGTTAGCACTGAGGGCATTGCTAATTCTAAGTGTGGGGTGGGGATTACTCTATTGTATATGTTTTATTTCTATTAATTTGGCATGTATTAAGACTTCTTTTTATTTCTTAGCTATGTTTCTATGTTCTGGTTTATGTTGGATAACATTTTTATTTTATTTTGGGTCTGTAACTATTGACTATGGGATGCTTGAATGTGAATGTTCTAATAATGCATTATTTTAGTGGTAGTTGCTTGTATCTTGAATCTTGTGGTCATGTTGTGAATAGTTGTAGTAGTCACAGTAAGTGATAGGGCCCTATGATGGATGGATAATGACGGTCCTAAGCCTCATTTAGAGTGTCGGTAGTTGTACAACTAAGCATTATATGTCAAGCATGTGAACCTAGACAACTATCACTTGAACTCCTAGTAATATAATGCTTGAATCCTATAAGTCACAAATGTGTATATGCTTAATTTTGAATTCATATGAATAATGAGATGATGATTCTAGTGTTAGCCTTATGATGCCAAGAGTGCGTGAGCATAGTTATGGGTCGATGTTGCAATAGTTGCTAGAACTTGCCCGGTATGTGGATTAGACTTTGTAGGGATTGGACTTAGAGGAAAGGATCTAGAAATTTCTTTGGTAGCTCAATATTGTTAAGCTTTGTATCCACCTAATGAAATCATCTTTAGTTAGCCCTTTTGAGGTTTAGCCTTTTTCTTTAGTGAGCCACATTTCAAGCCGGTCCCTTTCCTTTGATTGATTTACCGTGTTTGATCCTTATTCTGAAGCACTTTAGCATGATAAGTTAGAGGAGAGGAAACTTGAATGGACACCCAAAGGATAATTAGTAGTATATATGAAAAAAAAAGAAAAAAATATATAGTTGTAGCCCAAATCAGCGATGATCTGCGACCAGTGTGCTTCGCGGATCAATCATGTAGGGCCACTGTTTTGAAAAAAATTAATATAAAATGTTGTCAATAGTATAGAGTATGTGAAGTTCTTATATAGTACAAATGCAATAAAGGGTGTTGAGTTAGGGAGGATTGAAAGTTACAAAGTAGGAGAAGTGTAGTGTAAGCTAGGAGCATTTGGGAACTAAACCATGTCAGCTATATCCATAAAAGTATCCCACCAGCCCGTAGCCTATATTACAACCAAATAAAAGACCTATGTGATCCTTTAAAGAAGATTCTAACTAGGTTGACATCATACATTAAGGGCAAGCCTATGGGAACAAGAAGCAACATAAGACATCTTTTGTGAGAGAGAGTTGACTGTGTACCCATTGTTAAGCGGTTACCAAAATTCTTAGTAGTGTCCATGTTTAATTCTTTTGGTGAGGGCACATAATCATCAAGGGTTGACAACTAGACTAGCTATTAAATATTTTGCATGAGATCACATTTATACATAAGTGCTAGGTGCGAGCTGATATTGCTAGGGATCTGGAGGAGTGTTTGCTGGGGTTCAAAAGTTTCGGTCATACGATGTGCATTGTACATACTGTCTAGGGAGTCTCATGCATGTGTCTTAATTTTCCCAAGGACGGACAAAGGTCTAAGTGTGGGGTGGTGATCTTAGGTTTATTTATACGTCGAGTTATCCAAAAATACCCAAAGTAGAGCCTAGTTAGAGTATAAATGCATAGAGTCTAGACATTTTTAATTTGATTTCTCTTATTTTGCTAATCTAGGTCCAAGTGTGCCGTTTGGTAGTGTTTTTGCAAGTTTTGAACGAATTATGCTAGTCCGGAGTCACACCCAGACCTGAAGGAAGAACACACCCCAGAATGGAGAGGATAAAAGTCAGCTGAATCCGCAAAAAATCTGAAGTGTGCATTGCAGACTTGGGAGAAAGCTGTGCAAGCTGAAAAATAAAGGAAAAAAGGCGCGAAACAGAGAAAGAGGCACAGTCCGCGTCACGGACTTGAGGATTGGGAAAGGAAAATTGAATTACAGGATTTTAAGTTATATTTTGTCAAAAACTTTAGGTTTTCATATTGGTTTTCACGCAAGAACAGAGAGAGACGACTGGAAACCTTGTTCTAAGGTGAATTTGGTTAGTTTGATCATTTTTCTTGGTCAATGCTTTCTAGGTCATTCATGATGTACGTAGTTATTATGACTGGCTAAGTCTCCATATTCTGGGGTTGTAGCTACATACAATAGTTACTTCTTGAATTTTGACATCTATTAATGGGTACTTTTGACTATTCCTCTATTACTTTTATCTATACTGCATAGTCTGGCCAACTAGGTGGTAAATTAGTTGTTCACTATAAATTCGAGAGATGTTGGAGTGAATAGAACACAATAATGTAGGGAGCTTGTTCGACTAGGAAAGTAGGTTGATTCGTGTAAGGGAGACTCGTGACAACTACCTTTACACCTAGTTTGGTTCATAATATGAAAAGATAACGTTAAAGCACTTGTATAGGTTTGTCTATCCCTGCTCAACAATGTAGTTAGGCAGTCAATAACGGTAAGCCGGTAGAGGCGTGCAACCTTGTTGAGGTTAACTCCGTGAATTAGTAGTCAAGAACTCAGACATAGGTGCAAACTTTGAGACTAAATGGAGTCGTTAAGGTTACAATTCCGAAAATTGCTCATTAATTGATATTTTAACAAAAAAACCAATTTAGATTAGAAGTAAATTAGTTATTTAATTTCTTTGCATAAATCTCTCAATATTTTTATTAAAAGCACTTCAAACTAGATAGCTTGGATTGTTTGCTAATTTCATTTAAATCCCTTGGGTTGACATTCTGACCCTTTGATCAGGATCACTATATTACTTGTTAGACTGCGTGCACTTGCGTGCGTTGGGAAGCAACAGTGACGAGCGTATTAAGTAGCTTTCTCTAGAAGTTTTCTGTGAACTGTAAGTCTTGATTGCTAATTATGTACCTTGGCAATCCCTTATACTTTAACACATTCTTAAATTGGCAGCCAATTTAATAGCACAACCAGTTATGACAGGCATAAAGCTAGCATACTTCGAGAATCTATCAATCACAATCATGATCATCCCATATCCCTTGGACCTTGGCAAGCAAGTTATAGAAGTTCATAATTTGCACTCTTCCATGGATGCTCCATTACAGATAATGACTCCAATAATCTTTTAGGTTTTCCATTTCACTATCTTATCTTATTGCTGCACAAGACAACTTTGCAAATAATATTTAGTATCATCACATATGCACAACAAAAAATAGACAGAATCGATTAATGCTCTTGTGCAATGTCCTGGGTAACCATCCCATGATGTGTCTGGCTTTTCTTTATGATTTGGCATGTAATGGTTCCAAACTTAAACATGTAGACCCTCATCCTAGAGGTGAACGCTAGTCTATTTTCCACCAAAAATCATCTTTCCTTAAGCCGTTAGCTTCACAAATCATTTTCCTTCCGAATCATGTTGCATACCATCCTTAATAGCATCTTGAATGTCACAACAGGTTATGGTGATGGCCGCAAGTTCAGACTTTTTACTCAAAGCATCGGCCATAACATTGCCTTTGCCTATTTATACTCTAACTTACAGTCAAATTCAGCTAAGAAATTCTGATATCTAGCCTACTTTGGTGTAAGTTTCTTCTATGATTAGAAATAGCTAGTGGCCACATTATCCATTTTGACCATGAATTCAGAGCCAAATAAATAATGTTTCCATGTGCGTAAGTAAATTGTGATGCTCGGCATCTCCTTCTCTTAAATAGTATATTACCATTCTATCTTATTGGAACTAATTATAATTAATTAATTGTATTAGTTGTATAGTTTATTATTTGGAATATTTTTATTGGTTGGGAAATTATCCCACATCATAAGGCACATAGTAACATAGGGAGAAGTATAGGATATAAGTATTATTACTGTACGTTATTATAATTCAATACATTCATATATTTTTTCCTTTACCAAAGCTGAGAACAGGGCTTTTGCCCTAATTCCCAATT
>JAPFFP010056941.1:0-28258 GCA_026153255.1 Solanum medicagineum | reverse complement strand
TTTTATAATGTAGATATACGGAATCAAGATCATCAGCAGGCGTATCATCGAGGATCATTGGACGTTCAGCGGAATGGTGAGACTCCCTTACTTCGGAGGATTCATATATTATTTTTCGTCTTGATTTAGAGTTAGTTATTGATTAGCTTTTATTCTGATTGAGGTAGCCATGGGTCTGTCATTGGCACCACTTGATAGTGATAGAGGCTTCATAGACTAGAGTTAGATTGTTGATTGATAAACCTATGAGCTAGTTTCTTTTCTACTAGCCTTTGGCGTAGTATTATTTTGAGATTTGAAGAGATGAGCCCTTTTACTACCCTTTTGTTCTTCCGCTGATTTGTAGAATGTATGAATGAATAAATGTGATGAAGAGGCCAAGATATTCGCTTAGGAACTAGCAATTATCTCTGAGTGCCGGTTAGGTCTAGGGTACCCTCCTGGGGCATGACAAACTTGGTATCAGAGCATGAGTTCAAGAGTCCTATGGAGTCTATGAAGTTGTGTCTAGTAGAATCCTTGTTATTGGTGTGAAGAGCTCCATATCCATAATTGGGAGGCTATAGGACATTTAGGAATTGTTTCCCTTCTTTCAGATTCTAAGTCCATGCGATAAAGTCAAAGTCTATAAGAATTCTTTTCTAAATCATGCTTTACAGGTTTGTAGAGTATGTCTTCTAAATGTACCATAGATATGAAGGATACTATCAGCACTCAGAAGCTTGAGCTTATTACTCAGCTTGTCGTACATAATCGATGGGTAGAAGAGGACAAGGAAAGTGAGATGGAGGAAGCTTGGGGTGAGAAAGAGAGTAGGTTCCCCCTTCTGCAGAGACCCTAGAAGTATATGCCACCACCGGTGACTGCATCCATGTCCAATAGTAGATATTCTCTGAGGCTGAGGAGAAATCAACCCTTTAAGACTCGGAACCCTTCAACCTAAGGAAGTGTGGCTCGAGGTCGTAAAGGAAAGACACCATGTAGAAGGTGAGGCAAACTTCATTTGGGCCATTGTCGATGGGGCACTGACGGCTGCTTCAAGTGTGGACAAGAGGGTCACTTTCAGAGGGATTGTCCGAAGTGAGCTAACCAAGCCCAACCCGCTAGATCTACACCATCAGTTAGAGGATATCAGAGAGATGCTACTCCTAGCGTGAGAGAGGCTGTAGACCAGTTATGTGCCGCAATAGTGGCCTAGTTCATAGAAACACTCCACGAGGTTGTGACAGGTATAAGTTGAATATTTACTTGCTTTTGATGTTATCTGATAGAAGAGTTTATGTTTCCAAGAATTTTAATATTGCCAACTAGGAGTGAGATTTGAGGTCATGTAAAACCATAAGTAGAGTTATTACCCCCGAGCCAGAAAGATAATAAGGGAGAGGAGGAGACCGAGTAGTGAGAGTGGTGATTGATTGACGCTGGTAGTTAGATATATGTATCCATTGGGTAACTAGTGAGGGATGAGTCGATGGACCTAAGTTTGACGAATGAGTTGAAAGTACCAGATGATTGCCATGATGAGATGAGGTATATATATATAGAGAGAGTTAGTGTCAGATTGTGTTAGAGCGTACCCAAACTAGAAGGAAGTGTGTGTTGATGTCTGTAGTATTCATACTATTGAGAGTGCAGTGTAAATCATGAATGGGAGGGGGGAGGGGAGAAAGAGTTCTTTTAATGTGATAGATCTATATTAGGCTTATGATTGTATGTGGAAGTCTATGAGATTCATAGATTTATATGATTAGCTAGATAAGGAGGTATAGTGGATGGGTGAGTAGTACTGAGTTGTGAGGAAGGGATGTGTTAATTGAATACTCGTTATGAGATTTTAGTGGGATTATGTTCCCTAAATACTTATCTAGTAGCTGTAAGTTAGTGTTAGTGAAGTGACTGATAAACATACATGTTAGTACTAGACCCTAAGCTTGAATTTTGAGGAGTAGTGTGATAGAGGAGATAGTTTCATGAGAGTGATAGTCTTAGTTAGGGATTGTCTCTAAGAGACTTGCCATAGCGTATTGGAATGTTAATTTTTAAGGAAAGTGATACTATGGGTAGGGTACAAGTGCCCTTTAGGTGAGACTAGTGAAACGAGGATAGCTCAATAGATAAGAGGAGACTTGAGATGTGTATCCATAAGTATGTAAAGATGTGTGAAGATCTAAGTCATGACTGCTATAAGAATCTAGAAAATATCTTTGAGTTTAATGGTAAGTAAGTTAAGGTAGGCATTCTGTGTCATCTCGAGCAACTAGGTTGATTGGGGGTTTATGGATAGATAATGAGGAGTTTTCCATTATAGTCTAAGTCTTATACAGATGGGTTTATGAGAGCATAGAAGTTGAGCGTTAGCAGGCAAAATAAGATGTTAGATTGTAATGATTGTGGAAAGTCATTACATACGCCATTAAGAGTAGCAAATAAAGAGAGAAAGAGAGAGAGAGAGAGAGAGAGAGAGTTCCATAGGGACATGAGGAAGCTAAGAGTGATATCATTGAAAGGAGTCTGATTTGCTAGTTATAGATATGTGACTATAGCATAACAAAAGAGCTAAAGATATCCCTATGGATAGTTATTCCTTGACAGAATTGAGGTATGTGCTTATAGCCTAGTAGAGGAAATTGATTCCCAAATTTAGAGAAAGGACCTTGAGAGCTAAGAGGGAGATGATGAAGTGGTAGACCAAAGTAGATCTTGATAGAGATGGGTTGATCAAGATAAGACATCAGTTCTTGTCATATCATACGTTCTTTATTCTTACGTTGAGGTGATACTCTCTTCATGTTTGGTATGTGACTGCCACGCCTGTGGCCTAGTCTCGTATACCACTTTTTGATTGCTATTCGAGTTGGGAGGATGAAAAGCGAATGGAGTCATTCACTAATTTTGATCTTACCCCATGAATCCAAGAATTTCTAGTCCTATGTTGAAGGAGATATGACCTAAGTTTTACACTACGTATAGTTCTATAAACTTAGAATGAGTCTTGATAGACGAGAGATATTGTAATATATGAATGCTCTTAGATAAGATTTCTCATTGAATTGTGCTAATGATCTTTCGTTCCAAGCTCTTTGAGTAATCCAGCTTTCCAGTCTCGGTAGAAGTATTGACGATAGTAAGTAAGTTATGGGTGATGGGAGAGAATGAGTGCTCCCGAATTATGATAATGGAGTTGAGTTCCTATCTTTGAGTTAATGTCTTTTTGAACCTCTGCGTACTTGAGCATGCAAGTCCTTGATAGTGTTCCTGCCTTATAATGATATTGGGGGTAAAGTTTGAACTCTAGACATTGTGTTCTAAGTTTATTCTGGGAATAAGTATTCGAGTATCTGAGTCTTTGAGTTCTTGATATTATTCATGCTTACCTTGCATGGAGAGGTAGTGATTTGAGGTTTCGCCAAGGAGGGAGATGATGAGTTCCTCCAGGTCCAAATTATGGTGCTGATAGTAGTAGACTGAGTGGAGGTAGATGAGAAGGAGTAAATGTAGTGCTATTGTGATATTAGTGTTAAACTTGTGTCATACAGGAATAGAGATGAGAAGAGGGAGAGAGATGAGACTCTATAATATGCAATAGATAGGTAAGAGTATGTGGGTGTGACTTTGAGTGAGAGTTCACTGAATGGTGAAGGTATAAGTGTTAAATAGGCTTGAAAATTCTAAGACATAGTTGAAGTGGTTAGAGTGGTAGGCTTGAATGCGTGGTTGTTACTACATAAGTGTTGATGATAGACTGTTGAAGACTTTGTGATGAGAGATTCTAGTAAGGATAGAGGGGCAGTGAAGAGGACTAGTGATCTTTTGATGAAAGACCCTGTTGAAATTTAGAGTTGAGTATTGAGGATTAGCCTTGTAAGATATGATCATCTCGTGAATGACACCTTGAGGCTTAGAAGCAGGTTTGAATGGAAGAGGAGGAGGGGGATAGATAGAAACTAGAGTAAGAGCTATAGGCTTAAGTTGATGGAATAGAGTGCCATAAAAGGAAGTACAATTGAGACGAGGTGCTAATCTTGAGAGTTGAACATAGAGTCTTATGTATCGATGGTCCTATTCTCTATTAGAGTTAACGGCTTCCTTCTTGAGTTCGAAGGACTGATTATCAAAGTGTTTAACTGATTCAAATTGACTGAGTTACGATGTTCCATTCGTGTGTGATGGTGAAAATATCTAAGAGAATATTTCTACTCTTGATCGGAATCGATTTGTCTATTCTGAGTGACTTGTGACTGTCCAGATTGGTTGATTAAGTATTGAGACGCGTCTTGATTATTATTCATTCCTGAAGATAGGAATGTTGAGGATAATATCCTTACCCTTAACTAAGTTGATTGTCTTTTCTGGAGTGGGTTGTCTATTCTTGAGTCTAGATAGGGATTATTGATAGTGATGAGGAGTCGAAAGTTCGATTGACTGAAAAGAGTGTCAAGGTGAATTCTGAGTCTATTCATGCCTTGATATCTACCTTACTCATCATTCGAAAATAAATGATCCCAAGGAGAGATGATGTAACACCCTATAAAATTATTGAAACACCCTTAAAATGTGTCGTACGCATAATGCATCTTCCAAAGCCCCGATGGAAAATTCGAGACCGAATTTGCAATCAGCATGAAAAATCGAGTGGGAGAATGGTCTCGACCCGATTTTGGACCAACCAGGTCAAAAAATACTTTTCGCTAATCAATTTCCAGATAGTGTTGATGCTCGCCCCAGGCGCGAGATAGTGTTGATGCGCGCCCCAGGCGCGATGCGCTAGGGACACGCACCTACACTTATATTTTTTTTTTAGATTTCAATGGGAAGTTTAAATTTCTTACGGAAGAAATTTTGCGGAAAATATACTAGTATGTGCCCCTGGCGCGTCGCGGACCAGTGTAAAAGTTATGAAATATTTCTTTAAACTCGAGAAGGGCCTTTTGGTAAATTCCCATCCTATTCTAAGTCTCAAAACATATTTAAGAGGTCCTTTATTCATATAAAGGGTTTTAAAACCCATTTTTTTCCTAGTTCAAAGTGAGGGTTATTGAGGGAGAAAGAAGAGAAATTGGGGATATCAAGCTTTGAGGTCAAATTTCTTAAGAGGATTAAAGTTCTTCATCCTAGGTATGTAAGGCTAAACTAAAAGCATGAGATTGTTCTCCCATGTGTTCCATAGATGATTTTAGATGAGAATTGAAGGTTTCTTGAGTCTACACACTTGTTTTTTTGAAGTACTATATTGAGTTAATTCTTGATTTAAGTTTCTAGCAAAATAATGAGTTTCCTGTATATAATCTTCTTGAAGTTTGAGTAATTGTTTGGATATATGTTCATGTCTTCTTTCACATGAACCCTAATTGAAGACTATGATTGTTTTTATGCTTTATTTTGAAAACTAAGATTTGATAGTCATATGAAGCATGTTAAATACTGATGATTTCTTATGGCATATGTTATTGAGTTTTCATGAATATGACTTTTGAGCATGAACAATAATTTGAGGGAGAGTTTTGATGGTATACAGAGATTATTTTGAAATATGAGTGTCATCTTTTCATTTGAAAACAATTGATATTCCATGAGTTTGATGGGATTGAGAATTGAGTCTAAATGATATTTCGAGAACATAACAATGGCAATGTAAATATACTTTTCATAATAGTTTATTGCTAGATGATGGAGATAGATGACATGAGTTTAGAGAAGATAGATTTGATAAATAATTATGCATGTTTTAGTCTTGGGAGCGTTATTGAACACTGAGTTGGGTGAGGAGTGTCACCTCAGAACTGCATTTGCCAGCGTAGATTAGTCGTATAGCACGCTCTAGAGACTCTTGTCCCAATAGTTGGAGAATTCTCATTGGATCCAAGTGTAGAGAGGGATAGACAGACTACGTTCTTTACTGTGGCAAGTTTAGGACGGGCGTGGCAACGATGCCTATTCGTTGTGCCCCACCTAACTTAAAGGTGGCGCGATAGGACAGCTGTCGGTTAAGAGAAACTCCCAAGCAACATTGATAGAGTATGAGAATTCTAACAGAATCATTCTTTCTTTCTAAATGTATATCCGAAAGAGCATGATGTACTTTAAACTTGCATATTTTACTGAATTGAGATGAGTTGAGTCTTTTGAGTTGAGTTGATGTTATGCCCATACTATTCTACCAGTTTTGGTTTCATTCAGCTATTTTACGTACCAGTAGGTTCCACTGTACTGATGTACTGCATCATTTTATGATGTAGATATATGGGATCTAGATCGCATCGTTGAGGATCATTGGACGTTGAACGGATTGGTGAGCCTCCCTTACTTCGGAGGATTCATATATTAGTTTTCATCTTGCTCTATAGTTAGAAATTGATTAGCTTTTATTCTGATTGAGTAGCCATTGGTCTATCATTGCTACCACTTGATAGTGATAGAGGCTTCATAGACTAGATTCAGATTGTTGATTGATAAACCTATAAGCTAGTTTCTTTTCTACTAGCCTTTGTCATGATATTATTTTGAGATTTGAAAAGATGAGCCCTTTTACTACACTTTTGTTCTTTCTATGATTTGTAGAATGTATGAATGAATGAATGTGATAATGAGGCACGGTGGTTTGCTTGGGGACTAGCAATAGTCTCTGAGGCTAGTTACATCTAGGATACCCTCTCGGGGCGTGACACAGAACCACAACAACAAACGCATTTATATCATCAAGGCTCTAGACTCATCTCCTAAGTTCATTCTTGCATGCTTTCAAAAGTTAACATATAGGGTTTATACAATATCGCATGAAAAGTATTCAATTCAAGAAAACAAGTTTATGATGATGATCAACATATAAAAAAATACATGTCAATAATATAGTTTTCTAGAATTTAATCAAGATAATACTTCAAGAATCATGTATGGGGACTAATGGACTCTCTACTCATCTATGACCATCTATGGGGCACATGGGAAAACAATCCCATGCTTTTAGTTTAGCCTTACATACCTGAAAAGTTGATATTATAATCGAAGTTTGATAAATACTAGCTTTCTTGGAGAAAATCCTCTATCTCGATAGATCCTGTAGAGTGTAACAACTTTGAAAGACATTGTTTGAAGGGCTTCTCCTAGATTCTTGAATCTTTACTTAGAATATTTAGATTTCTTGATTAAGAACCCTACATTCTTGAAAAAGAAGAATCAAGAAATCCTTTATTAGGATTCTTGAATTCATACTTCATGAAACCCTAGATTATAATTTAAGATTCTATTAAAGATTCATGAATAGATGAAGAAATTTGGGTTGTGTAGATTAAAATTCATAAAGAATAACTTACTTTGAGGATGAATCTTGAAAGCTAATCCTAACTTGATGAAACTTGAGCGTTTATGTTTAGGAGTGAAGGAGGGGGTTTTCAATTATGAAAACTAATGTTTTATGCGTTTTGGTAACTTAAATAGACCCCAAAGGCTTTAGGATGAAAGTACCCACAAAATAAAAATAAAAAAATGTCATTAGCATATCTAGTAAGGGTCCGCATTAGGCCCGTGACGTGCTGTCGCGGACCTTCAGATAGCTCTGTACTTCTTTACTAAAATGGTCATAACTTTCTACTCTGAATTTCGACTAAGGAGAAATTAGATGTGTTGGAAGCTAATTCAAATACGTTCGATTTGATATATTATGGGTCACCTAATACATTGTACTTTAGGAAATATGGTCATTTGAAGTTAACCCTTCTATCTACTCATACGAAAACTTAGTTGGTAGAGATTCTTTGGACTTGGATTGATGTAAAAGATCTCTTATGCTCATTCACTGAAATTAGGAGGGGTTGAGAAAGGTCTGAAATACCCCCATGAAATGACAGAAAATTCATCTTGGAATTTTCATAGGTCCGTGACGCGCCTCAGGCCCGAACCAGTGTATTTTCTTTCAAAAATCCTCCAAACGAGTCTTTACAGATCCCGTTGAACAATAAAGAAAAGTGTAAGTCCGCATTTAGGGTGCATTGCAGCCCTAACGCGCACAAACACTGTCTCAAATTTCAGATAATTTTTTTTTTTGATTCGGTTGCTCTAAAAATCACACGAGGCCATTTTTCTTTTCAATTTTTCATGCTAATTGCAAATTCGATCTTGAATTTGGAAATGGAGCATGGAAAGTCGTGTTACGCACATGTACCTCATCTAAGGGTATTTTGATAATTTTATCGGGTGTTACAAGCTGTCAGTTGTTGTTCTTATTTTTAGTTTTCTAATACTAACTATATTATATTTTTAGTACAAGTTCAAGAATATTAGGTTTAACGGTCGATGAGTTGGATGCTCTTCATATCAAAGAGCTTGGTAGGTCAAATGTCAGTGGTGTTTGTGATGAAAAATCGGTCAGTGGACTAGCGGGTCATGAGGAACAATCTCATCCCAATATAGTTCTTGATAATGCTCAAGAGTTTGGCATTGCCAAAAATATTAAAGTTGTTTATAAGATTGAAACAGAAGTTATGTTGGTATGCATTAGTTATTTTGTTTCTTTATTATATATTTATTTTATTGCTTAAATATTTTTCTTTTTTTTTATTGTGTTAGGTTCGTAAACAACTTTCAATCGTAGATTCTAAGGTTGATGCACAATTTGCTGAAATGAGGATTTTCGCTAGTGAATCTATTAAAAATCTTCTACATGAGTTAAGGAAGCAGCAAAATTCTTTTTCAAGAAATGAGAATCGATTGTCACCAAAGGTATGATTTAATTATGATGTAATTGTTACTTAATAATAAATAACATTCTTTTTTATATAAATTTTTGTTATTATTATTATTCTTCCATTGTTTAATATACACCATCTCCATCTTGGTGTATACACCGTCTCCATCTTGGTGTTAGGATGTTGTTCATAGGGAATCTACTATAGTGAATAATGCATCCGAGAAGACTACTGTGGTAGTCATTTTTCATCACTCCCGATGGTTAGTTGTTTTTTCAATGTCTTTACAGTTGATTCCTTATTGGTAGTAGAGATGGTGAAACTGTTGATACATAGTTTGGGTCACAGTTGATTTTACGGTTGATATATGTTGACATGTGGATTTTGTTTTATAGTTGGTTTCTTTTTTGAAATATAGATTGGTTGATAGATGCCATGTTGGTTTTAATGTTGGTTTCTGTTATGTTTTTTGCACCAATTGTTTTTTTTTTTTTTACAATTTTGATTTCTTTTTTGGTGTTCTTTTTTTAGTACTAGATTGGTTGAAAGTGTTCAACAATTTTAGAGTCTCTTTTAGAGTTATTTCCTTGTTGATAGAACATATGGTGAAACTGTTAGCATTTATATTGGTTCACAATTGGTGTCTGTGTTGATATCTGTTGATTACGATTGGTTCTATAGTTGATTTCTCAGTTGATGGTTACATTGGTTCACATGTGTCATGTTGGTTTTAATATTGATTCCTGTTCTTTTATTTTTTGTCTATTTTTTTTACAATTATGATTTTCTTTTTGGTGTTCTATTTTTGTTAGTAGACTTGTTAGATCTTGTGTCTAGTAATTTTAGGGCCTCTCTTAGAGTTAATTCTTTGTTAATAGAAGAGATGGTCAAACAGTTGATATATACATTGGTTCATAATGTGGGTTATGTGTTGATATATGTTGATATAAAGATTAATTTCACAGTTGGTTTCTCAATTGATGATTATATTGGTTCATAAGTGTCATGTTGGGTTTGATTGATTTCTTCTTGGTTAAACAGTTGATATATTGACTACTCTCATCTCTATTTTTTTTCAAGTATGATATACTTTTTTGTGTTCTTTTTTTGATATTTGATTGGTAGAAAGTATTCAATAATTTTACGGTCTCCTTTAGAGTTAATTCCTTGTTGATAGAACATATGGTGAAACTTTATTATATATATTGGTTCACAATTGGTATTTGTGTTGATATTTGTTGTTATACAGATTGATTTTATAG
The DNA here is from genome assembly GCA_026153255.1 of Solanum medicagineum. NCBI lineage: Eukaryota > Viridiplantae > Streptophyta > Magnoliopsida > Solanales > Solanaceae > Solanum > Solanum medicagineum. The sequence continues at coordinate 18,315 of JAPFFP010056941.1, read as the reverse complement.
TTGATTTCTCAGTTGATGGTTACATTGGTTCACAACTGTCATGTTGATTTTAATGTTGGTTCCTGTTCTTTTTTTTGTCTATGTTTTTTTTATTTTTTTACAATTATGTTTCTTTTTTTGGTGTTCTATTTTTTGTTAATAGACTTGATAGATCTTGTATTCAGTAATTTTAGGGTCTCTCTTAGAGTTAATTTTTTGTTGATAGAAGAGATGGTCAAACAGTTGATATATACACTAGTTCACAAGTTGGCTTATGTGTTGATATATGTAGATATAAAGATTGGTTTAATAGTTGGTTTCTCAGTTGATGGTTGCATTGGTTCACGAGTTTCATGATGGGTTTAATTAGTTTCTTCTTTGATTTTTGATATGGTGAAACAATTGATTCCTTTAGGGCCTCTTTTAGAGTTAATTCCTTGTTGATAGAACATATGAAGAAAATGCTGGTATACATATTAGTTCACAATTGGTGTCTGTATCGATATCTATTGATATAAAGATTGATTTTATAGTCGATTTCTCAATTGATGGGTTACATTGGTTCACATGTGTCATGTTGGTTTTAATGCTAGTTCTTGTTCTTTTTTTGTTGTTGTTATTTATACTTTTTTACGATTATGATTTTTTTTTGGTGTTCTATTTTTTTCTTGGAAGACTTGTTAGTTCTTGTGTTCAGTGCTTTTAGGGTCTCTCTTACAGTTGATATATACATTGGCTCACAATTTGGGTTATATGTTGATACATGTTGATATAAAGATTGGTTTCATAGTTGGTTTCTGAGTTGATGGTTACACATATGTCATGTTGGGTTTAATTGGTTTCTTCCTTGATTTTTTATATGGTGAAACAGTTAATATATTGATTGCTCTCATCTCTATTTTTTTACAACTATGATATTTTCTTGATGTTCTTTTTGGGTTAACAGTGTTGATCACGGTTTTGATTCACTTTTTGGTGTTCTTTACACTTAATTCCTTTTTTGATACAAGAGATTGTGAAACTGTTGACTTATAGATTGTGTCATGCCCCGGGAGGGGACCCAAGATGTGGTCGGTACCCAGAGACTATTGCTAGTCCCCAAGCGAACCACTTGACCTCATTATATTCATTCATCTATGCATTCTACTAATCAACAAAAGACAAAGGGAAAGTAAATGGACACTTCTATCTAATCTCAAATAATATTATAAATGAAATGCTAGTAGAAAGAACTAGCTCACAATCTTAACAATCAACATTCGAATCTAGTCTATGAAGCTTCTATCACTATTAAATGGTGCCAATAATAGACTCATGTCTACCTCAATCAAAATAAAGCTAAGAAAATCTAGCTCTAAAGTAACATAAAATAATAAAAGTAATGAATCTTCTGAAATAGGGGAGGCTCACCAAACAGCTGAACGTCCAAGATCCTAAATGATGCACCTGTTGATGATCTCTAATCCCTATATCTGCATCATAAACTGATACAACACAGAATGGCGTCAGTACATGGGATGTACGGTATGTAAAAATGTTGAATGAAACCAAAACAGGTAGAATAATATAGAATCAACAATCAACTTAGAATAATAGCAATCAACATGTCAAGTGTCTATCTAAAGCAAGAATAAAGAGTAGAAAAATGACCCATCTAACTCATCAAACCTCATCAATCAAATCAGACTCATCTTAGAGGGACTCATCTCAACTCATCTCACCTCATCGCATCTCATCTTGACTCAGAGTACTCAAGGTGGAAACTTTTTGGAGTTTCTCTTATCCAACAACAATCATTTATGATCCAATGATTGTACAACAATCATGTTGATATTGCCACAGTCGTTTCGTACTTGCCAGGTAGGGAATGAATTGAATCCACTAGGGACCACAAGGAAATCAAACAAGTCCCCTATTGTTTCAGGGACTCTATCAAGAGGGAACCATGATGTAATATGATAGTTCAAATCCTTACCTATTCTTGGCTATGTAGTTTGACAAGTGCAAGTTGGACTAACTCTTACGCTTTTTGTGCTCGATACTCCTCCCAAGACTCAATGCTCATAAGACAATTCATCCAATCAAATCATCTCAATCAACTCATCTCAAATTAGCCTCATGGAGGCACTTCATCATTTAATCAGTTTCATAGGGACTCTTATCATCTCATCAATCAACATATCAATCAATAACTCAAGGCTTAGAACAATCATTAAGGAACAATCAAATAGACAAATCATTAGAGTTCATTTATGGGGAATCATAAGACTGTCAACCTCTATCAACTCATCATCTCATCACATTCACATCACAATCATAATTGACATTCTCAATTCAAGGCTCTAGACGCAATCCCTAGGTTCATTCATACATGCTTTCAAAATTTAACATGTAGGGTTTTACAATATCACATTAAAAGTATTCAATTCAAGAAAGCAAGTTTATGATGATCATCAACATATGAAAATACATGTAAATAATATAATTTTCAAGAAAATTTTCATGAAACAATTCAAGAATCATGTATGTAGACTCACTAGACTTTCAACTCTTCTATGACCATCTATGGGGCACATGAGAGAACAATCTCATGCTTTTAGTTTAGCCTTACATACCTGGGATAAAGCTTTGGCAATCAATCTCTCAAGAATCCTCCTTGAATTCTTCAATCTTATGCTTCCTTTCTCTTCTTTCAAACCCTAGTCTCTTTTAAGGACCTAGAATGGCTTAGGAATGGGGTTTTGAACCCTAACGACCTTTTGATCGTGTTTTGAGTTGAGGAGGGGTTGGGAATTGACTGGAATGCCCCTCAATTTAAAATGAAAAGTTTCACTCAGAAAATGCCTAGTTCGCATTGTGAACTGTGCGCGCACATGTATAATTGTTTTTGAAAATTTTCTGATCGAGTTTTTCCAATCCCGTCAAAAAATTTAAAAAAATACAAGGCATGTTTGCATCCCAGGCGCATCGTGCCTTGAGAGCACACGGCCACTGGAAATCATTTTGGATTAAAAAATTATTTTTCGATTCGATGGATCTAAGATTTGAACCTGACCATTTTCGCACTCAAGTTTCCATGTTGATTGCATATCCGGTCTCGGATTCGTAAATAAAGCATGGAAGATACGTTACACACACATTTCTATTCTAGGGTATTTCGGTAATTTCTTTGGGTGTTACATCCTCTCTCCCTTGATATCATTCATCCTCGAATGATGAGTAAAGGTGAATATCAAGGCACGAATAGGCTCAAACTCATCTCAGCATTCGCATCTATCAATCAAACTCTCGACTCTTTCCCAATCATCAATCAACTTTATTCGAACTCAAGAATAGACAATCAACTCAAGAAAAGATAATCAATTTAGTTAAGGGTAAGGAAATTACCTTCAATATTCTCATCTTTTGGCACAAATAGGTGCGGATATTTTGCTTTCATCTCTTCCTCAGCTTCCTATGTGGCTTCCTCAACGAATTAATTCCTCCATAGGACTTTGACTGAGGTTATATCCTTAGTTCTCAATTTGTGAATCTGACGATCAATGGTCTTGACCAGAATTTCTTTGTAGGTCAAGCTATCCTTTACTCCAATACTCTCCACAGAGATCACCAAGTTGGGATCTCCCAAACATTTCTTCAACATTGACATGTGGAATACTAGATAGATTTCGTCTAGCTTGGAAGGCAACTCTAACTCATAAGCAATCTTCCCAATCCTCTTCACGATTTGATAAGGCCCAATATAATGTGGACTCAATTTACCCTTCTTCCCAAATCTCATGACACCTTTCATAGGTGACACTTTGAAGTACACCAAGTCGTTTACCTCAAACTCCAAATCTCTCATCCTCACGTCGGTGTAGGATTTCTAGCAACACTGTGCAGTTTTCAACCTCTATTTAAAGACCTTAACCTTCTTCATTAATTGATGGACAAGATCAGGCCCAATCAACTCCGCTTCTCCAACCTCGAACCACCCAATCGGTGACCTACTTCTCCTCCCATATAAGGCTTCAAGGGAGCTATCTGAATGCTTGCATAATAAATATTGTTATATGCAAATTCAATCAATGGCAAGTGATCATCCCAATTTCCCTTGAATTCAAGAACACAGGCTCTTAACCTATCTTCTAATGTATGAATGGCACGCCCTGCCTGACCATCTGTTTATGGATGAAAGGTTGTACTCAAATTTTCACTTTCATACCCAATCCTTTTTGGAACGATCTCCGAAATTGGAAGGTGAATTGAGCTCCTTTGCCCGACATGATAGACAAGGAAACTCCATGTAACCTCACAATCTCTTTGATGTACAACTTAGCATACTCCTCCGCAATTTTAGTTGTTTTAACTTGTAATGATTCTGACAAAAGCATCTTTAAAAAAATTAAAATAAAATAAAAATAAAAAATAATATAAAATATGGTTGCGGTGCATTTTAAATGCTGCACCAAATATTGTCGTCAATGTGCAGCACTTGCCTTACCTAATTTCTCCACTCCCTTTGAATTATATATTAATTGTTGGGACATTTTTATATAAGATATTTTTTTTAAAAGAAGGTTATACCACTTCCGAGAATTTTCATTTCTTTTGAGTGGTTATACCACTGCTTGGTGGCCACTGCTTTCTTTATTCTTTCCATTAACATGCAAGTGCTAATATACTTTATTGTTTCCATCAACATGCAAGTGCTAATATGCTTTATTATTTCCATTAACATGCAAGTGGTAATACCACTAGACTCTTTTGTTCTTTTGCTCCCTTTTGGAGCAGGCGTTGTACACCTGTATATGGGGCACGGGTACAAGGAACGAAACAGGAGAAGAAACAAGAGAATAAATAGAGAGAGAGAGAGAGAGAAGCATATGAGAGTATATATATATTACATAATATTTGAGAGTTTTAGGGAGGTGTTTTATTGGGTATAAAGATTCGACAATTTTATTATTGTAAGTTGCTCCTATTTACTAAATCTTTTATAATAAGATATTTCATATAAATGAGTTTATCTTCATGTACTTTTAAGTACTTCATTATGAAAATATTATTATGATGAAATTATCTTGATAGATCAAAGTTAAGTTGAGGTGTAATAATTTATGTGACTAGATTGTGGGTATACGGATTCCATTCGTAATGGGAAGGCTTAAGTGCTTGATTGATTATCTTTGACAAATGCAAGTGAATTTCTTAACCTTTGTTAAGTATATAGAATCTTGTGCTTCTTGCGTAAGGTGTTGGGTATGATTTGAGGTATTGAGCTAGTGTTGATATTGTACCAAACTATGTTGATGTGAACTGTGCATTGTATTAAATGAGTCAATTTCTCTTTATTTTGTAACCATGACTATTTGCATTGACTTTTGTGACAAGTATTCAGTGGACAAAAAAAGAATGAGAATTAAAGAAGATGTACCATATTCGAGGGTCGTGTTGCACGCCGCGACGGATACTATGATTCAAGGGTCGTGTCGCACGTCGCGACGGATACTATAATTCGAGGGTCGTGTCGCACGCCGCGACATGATATATGGTCCATGTGTGGCCCCCATGGGTTCTGATTGAGACATGTTTATGATCAGCAGATGTGTATCACTAGGGCAGACATGCATCATTCTACGGGACATTGCATTGTATTGCATTACATTTCATTATCATTTATAAATATGTGAGTGCTTTGTGAACCTTGTGATAAATGCACTTGATCCCTGATGCTATTGATATGTAATAGTTGTTGTGGTTATTGAGCTATCTGCTATGTACATTATGAAATGTTATGCTGGAATGATCTTATGCAGGTTATAACCGTGAGGGTTTGGTTGAAGGGATGGGGGTACATGCATTCTATACTACTTAATTTTGTGTTTAGTAGTTCACTTGTTGAGTACCGTGTATTTGGTACTCACCCCTCTTGCTACAACAAATTTTGTAGGTTGCGAGCCCGGATCGTCGTGATATACTCTCCACTCTTCCTTGTCCGAGACTTCCTGTGGAGATTGTGAGAGGTAGCTGTTTGTCATCCCAGCTGACTTCTTACTCCTATTTATAATTTTGTTCTATTCTAGAGACAATATCATTTGGTACTTGTATTTTCTTTCGAATCTATTGTAATACATTAGAAGCTTGTGCACGTGACAACCAGATTTTGGGGAAATTTCATTAAGTTGACTTATCATCCGCAATTGAACTTTCATTTTTATATAATTCCGCAATTTTAATGTTATATGGGGTTGTAGGCCGACTTGTCTTAGTGGTTTAATACGAGTGCCATTACACCCAATTTTTGGGTAGTGACATAACTGCTAGGAAGTGAGCCGATTTGGTCATCCTATCCATAATCACCCATATCAAATCATGTTGCTCTCGAAACCTCGGTAGACCAGTAATGAAGTCCATATTGATCATCTCCCACTTCCACTTAGGAATCTAAAAGTTTTGAGCCAATCCACATGGACTTTGATGCTAAAGTTTCACTTGCTGACAATTTGGGTACTTTGAGATGAACTCAGTAATATCCCTCTTCATTCCACTCCACCAGTAGACTTTGCTCAAGTTGTGGTACATTTTGGTAGAGCCAGGATGAATGGAGTATCTAGTATTGTGAGCTTCAGCCATGATTTTATCTCTAATATCATCGACATCTAGAACGCACAATCTACTATGGTATCTCAACCCCCCATCTTCCCCTTTGGAGAAGACCATCACTTTGCCTTTGTGGATAGCCTCTTTTAAGTGGAGTATGATAGGATCTCAGTCTTGCTTTTCTTTCACCTCTTCCATCAAAGATGAAGCAGACCCCTTCTAAATATTACCTCGTCATTCTTCTCAAGTTGAACTCCCAATTGAGGCAATAGGTGCACTTGTTTAGCTAGTTCCTTCTTTCCTTCCTCAATATGAGTGGTGCTACCTATTGATAACATGCTCAGAGCATCAAAAACAATGTTAGCTTTACCTAGATGGTAGAGAATGCTCATGTCATAATCCTTGAGCAACTCCAACCATCTTCTTTATCTCAAATTGAGCTCTTTCTCACTGAAGACATATTGCAAGCTCTTGTGGTCGGTGAACACATCCACATGCACTCCATACAAGTAGTGGTGCCATATTTTAAGTGCAAACACCACCACTGGCAACTTAAGATCATGGGTCAGATAGTTCCTCTTATGGATCTTAAGCTGTCTGGAAGCATAGGTTATCACCTTCCCTCTCTGTATCAGCATGTATCCCAATCCAACTCTCAAAGCATTATAATAAATAACAAAATCTTTAGTCCCATCGAGCAAGGTTAAAATGGGTGTAGTAGTCAGTCTAGTCTTCAACTCTTGGAAACTCTTCTCACATTCGTCGGACCACTGAAACTTGACCTTTTTTTGAGTCAATTTAGTCAATGCTGAGGATAGGGAAGAAATTCCTTCTCTATGATAGTGACCTGCCAACCTCAAGAAACTTCTTATGTCAGTTGGAGAGGTCGGTCTGGGCCAATTCTTAACCGCTTTAATCTTTTGAGCATCTACTCGAATACTATCACCGGAGACGATATGTCCTAGGAAAGCACAGACTTAAGCCAGAATTTACATTTTGAGAATTTCACATACAACTCATGGTCCTTAAGTGTTTGGAGGACAATTCTGAGGTGGTTTGCATAGTCCTCTTCATCTCTTAAATACACCAAAATGTCGTCAATGAACACAATCACAAACATATAAAGATACTATTTGAACACCCTATTCATCAAGTCCACGAAGGCTGCAGGTGAATTCATTAACCCAAAGGACATGACCAAGAACTCAAAATGGCCATATCTCATCCTAAAGTTTGTCTTTAGAATGTCACATTCTCTCACTTTCAACTGATGGTAGCCAGATCTGAGGTCTATCTTTGAGAAATAAGAGGCACCCTGACGTTGGTCAAACAAATCATCTATCCTTGGGAGAGGATACTTCTACTTGATGGTGATATTGTTAAGTTGCTTATAGTGAATACTCGTTTTGAGAGACTCATCTTTCTTTCCCACGAATAAGACAGGGACACCCCAAGGAGAAACACTCGGCCTTATGAAGCCCATCTCTAACAAATCTTTTTCAATTGTTCTTTCAACTCTTTCAACTCAACGGGACCCACCCTATAAGGTGGAATTAAGATAGGCTGGGAATTAGGAAGAACATAAATCCCAAAGTTGATCTCCGTATCAGGAGGGACTCCAGGCAGATCCTTAGGAAACACTTCCGGAAACTCATTCACAATTGGGACACTGACTCAAGAGTAGGAGGCTCAACGTCATCAGATTTAACTCTCACAAGGTAGTAAATACAACCCTTAGTAGTCATCTTTCTTGCTCTAAGATAGTAGATAAACTTTCTTTTAGGTGCTACGGAATCACCCTTCCACTCTAGAATAGGTTCATTCGAAAACTAGAACTTAACGGTTAGAGCTCTATAGTCAACAAAGGCATAACAAGCTTGGAGCATCAATGCCAAAGATCAAATTAAAATCAGTCATATCTATCTCAATCAGATCAAGGATGGTATCCCTATGATAGATGGACACTATACAAGCTCTATAGACTCTCTCAGCCCGAATAGACTCACCCACGAGAGTAGAAATATCAAATGGTTCAAGAAGACTCTCAGGGGTTCTATCAAATCTACTGTCCACATAAGGAGTTACAAAAGATAATGTGGCACCGAGATCCATCAACACATAACAATCAATAGAAAAGACTCTAATCATACTTGTCACAACATCTGGGGAGTTCTCTTAATCATGTCGACTACCCATGGCATACAAACAGTTTGTAGCTCTACTTGCACTTGACATAATATCTCTCTAATTTCCCTGAGAAGGTGGGTTGGTGCAGAAGATTGAGCCCAGTCTGCCCACAGTGGACAATCATAGTGACCTTCTTGGCCACACTTGTCCATACATCACTCCCCTCACGACATTTACCCATGTGTAACTTGCCACATGTACCACATGGTGGTTTACATCGTGAAGCTTGAGCAATACTAGCTTATGACTGAGTCCCACAGGCTCCAACATTCTAGGACCTCTGATCATTTCTGACTCTAGGCGCAGGTGCACTAGTAGATGATGGTGCTGGAAATCGATTACCATTGCTTTTACTCCCAACCTCCTAGCTGGATGTTTGAGCTTTCTTGCTCCTAAACTCCTCTCTATCATGTTTCCTCTCCTCATCAGATTATTCTACAAAGTTCATTAGTCACCCAATGTCCATGTCACTCACAAGAATTGCTCTCCTCCCATCTCTCTTTGGCCCTTTATTTAACCCATCAACATACATTCTCATCCTCTCTCTCATATCAGCAACCATGTCTAGAGCATAGTAAGACAGTTGTGTAAACTTCAGCTCATACTCTTGCATGGTCATAGAGCCCTGCTTTAATTTCAAGAACGCTCTTGCCTTTGCCTCTTTTCGCTCCCTTAGGAAGTAGCATCCCAAGAAAGCTTCCTCGAACATAGCCCAAGTCAGCACTGGGGCATCCTCCCCTCTACCCTTCCTCCATTGATCATACCAAAGTCTGGCCACACCCCTGAGTTGGTGAGCAGGCAGTTCTACTCTGTCAGCATCAGGCACTACATCACTTGGAACACTTTCTGAAGCTCCTCCACATACGATAATGTGGTTCGTTCCCTAATGAGGTAGTGCATGTGAATCATTTGAGAGTAGTACTACAAGTTTAAGGAATAAAGTTAGGTGATATTAGGTGAGATAGGAATTTTTGTGGTAATAGGTTGCCTCCTATGTGTGGTGCTGAGTGATGGTATTAAGGTGGACCTTAGAAAGATGAAGATGATTTGAGATTAGCCTTGACCTTTGACTTCACTGGATATAAGGAGCCTCTTGGGTTTAGTGGGCTATTCCCGGAGGTTCTGAGTAAGGTGATTTGATAGGTCCGGGGGTTGCTATTTCTTATGTTATTCCTTGGTGCTAGTAGGATTCATATGTATGTGGATTGATCCTTGATCCCTTCCAATCGAGGAGACCCAAAATTTATTTTCAAGAAAACCTACATGGATTTTACTTATTTTAATTTGGGATTTCAATATTATGATTCCTAGAATTCTATTGATGCATGGGTAGTGTTTATTTGATGATTATATTGTGATTTAAACCATTATATGAGGATTTACCTTGGGTTTATGGAGTTATAAGTATTCATTTTCCCCTTTTGAAATGATTTATGCATGAAAGATTACACTATGGATTTAAATAATCAATTAATTATGTTTTCATTTAAACTTCATACTATAAATGTTGATTTTAAATGGAGTCTTAATTACCCATGTGATTTTCTCATTGTTCATAGCATATGTATTCATGTACACAGATTATTTTGAAAAGTTATGTTATGGGTAAGCCCAATTTCATTTTATGGTATAATTTTGATAAAGGTTAGTTATGACAATATTGTTTTCACATATATGTCTTTGATTTTAGCTCTTTAAGCATTATGGGTGCTTGCACCATTTTGTATATGAATGGGTCAATCCTATGCATGAGTATAATGACTATGAAATTATGATTTTCGCATTTGAGCCTAAGTATGAATTATTATGAATGGTGTTTGGCTTTTAAGACCAACTGTTCATTGAAATGATTTGAAAAATGACTATTGCCTCTTTGAGAGTATGTACATGCATATTATACGTATTCATATAGGATGACGACTTAGGTTGTTATGTTAAGGGTGTTGGGGTAGTTTGGGCTACTTGCATGTCATGTTTCTAATGAGTGTAGAACCCGTAAGTTTGTAATATGATGGATAAGGATGGTCGATCTATTTAGTCAACTACGATAGGTTAATCACTTCTCTAAGATTGATCTTTGGTTCAGGTTTTGTCCCCAAGTGAGGATGAACGTAGGTGATATCCCTAGGTGTCTTTTCGGATTAGGAGTGAGCATTATTAGTATTGATGGAGTTGCTTGGTTGACATATGCACCAGTAATGATTGTGTGTTTCTTGAAAAGGTCATAAAACCCTAGCTTGCCATGTTTGTTCTGATTTCTAGTAACAAAGTATTGATTTGTTTAGAGCTTGTGAATCATCTGGGGGTAGTGTTGCAAGTCTTGGAGGATGAGAGGTTGTTTGCTAAATTTGGTAAGTGTGCATTATGGGTAGCAATAAGGTGGTTTGAAGTCTTTAAGAATTATGATGTGAGTGCGCATTAGTTTTTTTCTAGTAAGGTTAGTGTTGCGGTTGGTACTCTAGGTAGCCTAGCATGTGTTGTTGATAGTGGAAAGAAGGAGACTAGTAGAGTCCATTGGTCGGCTAGATAGGGAGTTAGGTTGAACTAATTTGAAAATGGTCGTATAGGGTTCTTGATGGTTCCAAATCTTCTTGGGATAAGAGGACTAGATTAGGCAAGGCCTTGAGTCCGCCTTATTAGAGTTGGAAGTCTTGGGTGAGAAGATGATAGAGTGGAGGTTGTCTCCGAAGGGGGAGATGGTGGTTACGGTACCAAGTGGGTTAGGTGTATTTAAGATTGACAATTGAGTTGAGGAATGTGAGTCCTTATAGAGTGTAGAGGGAGGTTGGTAAATTTACTTATGTTTGGTGATTGCCTTTGGGTGTAGATATGGTTAATTTGGTTTGTCATGCTTCTAGGTGGATGTGATGTCTAGTGACTTTAGTGTTATAGAACACTTTTGAGGTTGTGGGTGTTAAGGAGGGTAATTTGACTTAAGAGAAGGTCTCGGTGGAGGTGTTGGATGGATGAGTAGAGAAGTGGATTGATAATGATGTAGTGTTTTTCAAGGCCCTTGGGAAGAGTCGTCTATTCGTATGTGTCTCTCGGGGAGCTGGAGCGGGCATGGAGGATTAATATTCGTATCTCTTTCATTCTATTCAAGCTTATGATAACACGTCAAGTCCTTTTATGATTTAAAATCTTGCATTATAGCCCCTATGTCATTCATATGCATTTCATGTTTAAGTTGGCAAGTTTATGATGATTTTACACTTATGTTGAGATTTTGAAAACGGTGTTTTAAATGTAATATTGCATTCATATTGGGGATGATTTGTTCATGATTACTCTTGTCTTGTACGTCTCTTCTACATTCGGGGACAAATGTTCCCAAGAGGGAGATATTGAATCGACCCAAAAACAAAAAGTGCCCGAAAACATGCCTGAAAGTGCCCGGAATCTTCTTTTCCATATATCTAAAGTTCCATTTGTTATTTTGAAAATCTGACATCATATTCTTGTTTAAGGGGTCAAATTGAGTGAGAAATGGGTCAAACCCAAATTTTAGAGCAACCGTATCAAAATCTGAAAATCGCAAATACGCTATTTAGGAGGGTCCACTTTGAAGGGGCATATCTCTTAGCAAACAAAGAATTAAGTGACCCACGACCAACCAACTGAAAACCCTTTGAATTATCTTTCCAAAGCACTTAGTTTCAACTCATTTCGAGATAAAATGAATTATACCCATTTTCATAAAACTCGTCCGTGAAGAAAATGCAAGTTCCAGTGAGCAGTCCGTTTTGGTCCTATTTTCTCTTGACTAAAGTCCAAGACTTTTAAGTCTTAGGCCTAAGGGTTTCCACACTTGAAAATACATATACTTAGCCTTATTTCACCCTCATATCATCCTAAACATTCCCCAATAATCACTCAAACATTTAGACTCATATTTCACCCTAAATTTAAGTCCCAAACTCAAGACCAATCTTAAGTATTTCTTCAAGGATTTCACTCAAGCTTCAAGTCTCAATTAAAGTCTTCTTCAAAAACCTCTCCAAAGCTAAGGTATGTGGTGTTGAACCATTGGGTCCTTCCACCCATGGTTCCTAAAACCTCTTTTACTTAATATTGCATGATTTAAAGTTGTTATGACATGTGAGTCTTGTATGTTGAGAAATTTACTACACAATGATTTTAGTTCATGAAAGTATGGTTGTTTTAGCATGTTTTGAGCTTCAAATCTTGGATCTAATGTTGGAATTGATGAGGGGTTTCGATGTGAATGTGTTGGGGGTGTTGCAAGGTGTTGATTAAAGGTTTTACCAATGATTTACCTGCATGATTTCATCTCTAAATAGCATGGTCTTATTCCCCCATTGTACACCCGCCAAGTGTTTGATAAAATGTCCAGTTATGGTTTCTTAAGGAATTGAAGGTCCAAAGCATAAGATATAATATGAATGATGATAAAATGGTGAACTGAGCTTATGTACATGATAAATTCTATATAAAGTGTTGAATTAGACCATACTCAACCGAGGTGAGGGTTTGTACTCATCAACCATGTGAGGGGTTAGTACTTCACCACCTATGATGATTGGGGTGTGACCATCATCAATCGAGTTGGGGGATTGTACTCATCAACCATGTGAGGGGTTAGTACTTTACCACCTAGGATGATTAGGGTTTGACCATCAACTGAGTTAGGGGTTTGTACTCATCAACCATGTGAGGGGTTTGTACTTCACCACCTAGGATGATTGGGGTGTGACCAACATCAACCATGTGAGGGGTTTATACCTAACCACCTAGGATCATTAGGGTGTGACCATCATGAACCAACCAAGGTTAGAAAGTTAGCTTGGTCTCTTCTTTACATATGATATCTTATATGAGCATGATTTACTTAAGCATGTTTTACTTATGCATTGATCATACATGTCATATTGCTATATTATGCCTATTGCCTATCCTTATGCATTTTGGATTATGATGCCTATATATTGTTGCATTACATCCCACATACTTAGTACATTCAAACGTACTAATGCATACTCTTGCCTACATGATATCAACATGTACGGACCGGAGCTCCTATTGATTCTTCTTGTTGCTAGATGGATTGTTCAAGTTAGCCTTTGGCGAGTCCTCCATTCCGGGGACAAAAACTATTCTCTCACACTATGTATTAAGATTCTCTTTACTTTATCATTTACTTATGACTATGAGGGTGAGCCTGGTTATATGTCTTGGCCTCCGCCATTATCTATGTAGTAGAGGTGTTGTTGGACAAAGCTATGTATTTATGCCATGAGTTGATTCTATTATCTTTTGACTCTATATTATGACAAGTTCTCCCTTAGTCGCCTTTTCCCTTATTTCCATTCTTCAAATGTCATTTAATTTTTCTGCGACCAAGGATGTGTAATGATATGCTATGAGGCTTGTTTGGGGTTCCTTTGGGTTCCCCATACACCGGTCACGTCTAGGCCCTAGGCTTGGGTCGTGACATTTCCGTGTTTTGGAACTCTTGGAATTTGAATAGTTGAATATGTTCTAAACTCTCGAAAGGTGGGCTAAGAGTAAAATTTGATGGTTCCATCAATCCCGAAATGGTCATTTTAGGCTAGGAGCATGGTTGGCTTGGTTTTCGAGGCTATTGGTGCGAGTTTGTGCCATTAGGCATTTCAGCCTTTAACCTTTGCCATAAGTTTGACTTTGATCAACATTATTAGAAATTATGTCTGGATGAGAAATTTTTTCAGCGTGATTAGCTTTGAAACATCAATTTTGATTTAGAACGGCCTTTCATGTGTGTCTTGATGCTTTTGGTCTCATCCCAAGCCCTTTGACAGATTTTGGCTTAAAATGGCACTTGGGTATATGTTATGTAAAAATTACACATCCCTAAAGATGTATAAATTAGTCGATATCAAATGTAGACCTAACAAAGATTAGGGTTGAACCTACGAGGAATATGGTTCAGACTTAGTTTAATTTATGTGAATTCGAGCTTTAATTGGCTTACTTCCATAGAGGGGGTTTTTAACTACATAAAAAAGGTAAACAATGACCTAAAATTAAGAGTGAATTTATTGCACGTGTTTGAAATACCAATAAAATTACGTAACTAAGGTATTATGTTCTCATGAATTATAACGCTATATAACCTTATAATAGTAACCTTTTCTAGTGGGTAGCATGCAAAACAATATGTTATATTCACCTAAGTCCTTAGTCCGGTAAATAGATAAATTCACGATGCTTTTTGGTCCATAAATGGGTGTATGTTTTACTAACCCTTACAAAATACACAACACATACATCAATTCCACTATAATCTGCCAGAGAACAAACGAAAATCCTAAGTTTTAAGCATCAAATGTGTCATATTCTATGGCACATCAACACTAACAACTTAAAATCATTGATCGTTCTGAAGCGACAGACTCAATCTAAACATATGTAGTACTAGCACCAACACTTACATCACTCATATGACATCTACTAAATCACAATCAATGCACAAGATCCTCGCCAAAATTTCAAACATTAACAAATTTTAATTGAACTCCAAATTTTGTTCCGCAACTTCTCCTAGATCACATTCGATATTTTAGAGATGATGGAGTCGATGGATTTTCAATCCAACATCCGAAACTTAGAATGGTACAAAAAATCACTCTTTCAACAACTTAAGCTTCCAAAAGGCCAAAAATCATATTTTCCACTTTTAAAACATCATATCTCAGTTTGAGTAATACAGATAGTTCAAAATTGGTCCAATATAACATACAAAAGGGAAAAATATTAATTTTCACATATATGCTAAAAAATGACTGGCAAGGTCATTACACTTATATACTTGTAGTCTGTAATAGCGGACCTGGGACTGATAGAGGTGTGCCATAGTTAGGTAGTAACAATTCAGCAAGACTTATCACTCATAAATCTCAATTTTGCAATTTCTCTAACTATATTGAGGGTAATGGGTGGGTCTCATTCTATGATTTAGGTCTGGGATATTGGATTCAATTCAAACGGATGGAGTTGTTGGTATATGTTGATATGGCTACCTTCAGCAATCACATTGATATCCCCAGTGAGTATTTGCATTTACACCGTGGCCTTGGCACCATTAATATCATTCGATGACCATCAAGATTTACTCTCCAGCCTCTACTTCAGTGGATTTCCAACACGCATCTAGATTTACACTCCTGCTTGACTTTAGAGTTACTTTCAGCACGCATTCAGATTTACATTCCGACCTTGACTTCAAAAATGCTTTCAGTAGGCATCCAAATTTATGCTTTGGCCTCGTCATTTTTCTAGTACTATGAGTTTGGAATAACATTCTGGTTCTATGATCTCAATCTAAGCTCGTCGATTCGATTCTTAGTAGATTTAGCTATCCTGTGCACCTGTTGGGCATAGAGGGGTCATTTAGATTTTTTATTTCAAATGCGCATAGGTGTACTTATGGAAGGTAAGTTGGGGTTAGTTACTTTGGGTTTTCTTGCTCTTTACACCCGTATGCACATCTTTACAATTTTCTATACTTGACTTTTGTCTGTGATTTATTCTAGTATTTCCTATTATTTTTACTGCAATAGACCTAGGATGCATACTAGATACCTATTTGTGGGACTTATACTACACTCTTGATCTATTCACGTGATACAGGTTTGAGCACTAGCTATCACCACTGATTATTCAAGCCTTTATCCACTTTTTGAGGCTTGTATTTTTTTTGTAGCATCTCTATACTTGTGACTTCTAGCATTTGGACAGGATCATTAGGGTATATTTGCATTATTTCTTTAGTATTATTCACTTATTTAGCTTCTAAATTGTTATTCTCGTTGGTTTCCATCCTTAAACGCATTACTTATAGTTTTTGGCTACGGGTTGGCTTACCTACCGGTGGGATATGGTAGGTGCAATCACGGCTCGAGAAATCAAATCGTGACACACTATTAGAGGATTCAAGCAATATTGCAATTCACACTACTCTGGTCCCCTAAGCAATATTGTAGGATGCTTTCTTATGAGGTTATTTAAACCATTGCTAGTGAAAGAGGAATTGTTGATTTTATGTTCAAAAATATCAACACAGAAAATGGGATTCGAATCAAGAATAAATTCTATATCTTCATTCTCACATTGCTTATTAGAGATTTGCATTGACAGGTGATGTTTCCGTCTATAGGAAAGTTCAAATTTATATAAAAATTTAGTCTTAGTTAACAATACTAAAATTTTGTGAGTAACTTAATAGTAAAAACTGTTACCAAAACTATAGAGCACTGACTAAGAATCTGAAAGCATATGTTATAGGGACATACCCTTTGAATGGTAAAATAATTCAAATAGATAATAACAAAACTGAATCTCCCATGGAAAAGAGAAGTAGTTGGAAGCTAGATCGTGAAAAATAACTACAAAATAAGCAAACAAGGAATTTATATTAGAGCTAAAATTACAAATCTGTTAGTGCTTAAATTTCTCTAATTTTGATTGATGGCCATTTGCAGGAAACTCTTCAAAAAGGAAACAACTAAAGATCTCCTATAAAGTTGCCCAACTCAAAGAAATGTGATGTGGCCCTTGGATCAACTCAAGAAAAGGATAAGCACACCAAAAAGGAAACAAACTATTCAGAATCAAAAGATCTGAAACATAAGGAAGAATCAATCAAGAAGAAAAGCAATCAAGCGTGTTTAGACCAGAAAAAATCAACCAATCAAGTGAGAAAGAAAAATAATCTGGAGAATCAATCAAGCATCTTTGGATTGGAGAGAATCAATCAAGAGAAGATGTTACTACTGCAAGCATCTTTGGATTCAACCAAGAGAAGATTCTGCACATCCTTGGATTCAATCAAGAGAAGATTTTGCTAGCATTCCTTAAAAGTCTTATCCTTGAAAAAAGAATCAACAGATAATGAGAAGATTGAAAAGACGATCAATCAAGAAATCAATCAAATAATGAGAACATTAGGAAGATCAATCAGATAATGAGAAGATTAAAAAGATCAATCAAGCAATGATTGGTTTAGAAAAGATTCAAGGAGAAGATTTGAAATATCAATCAAGCAGTGATTGAATTGCGAAGGATTCTGTCAAGCTAACAAATTGTCTTGCCTTCCATAAGCCTTACTTTGTTCTTGGAAAAAGGGATCTTCATTGCCTAATTCCAAGAATCAAACCCTTTGGAATGTAATCTCTTCCACTTAAAAAGGAGGCATCAGGATATCTCAAAAATTATACAAGCCTACTGCATTCAAGTCATTGTTCACACTCTTCATCTTTGAAAAAGCATTGTATTTCATTTATATTTACTGTGGAAAAAACAAAAGAGAAAAGAAGAAAAATTGAAAAAAAGGTTTGTATCAAAAGAAAAAAAGAAAACAAGAAAAAGATTGGGAGTAGTTTAAAGTTTCTTATTCCTTGTAACCACTTTCTTATAAGGCTTAAAGAGATATCGCTTACAACCCAAGGAGACTGGATTAGGATCTATATTGGATCACAGTAAACAAAATCAGATGTTGAATTTCCTTTTACGCACTTCTATTCCAGCATTTTACTATTTACTTTCTTAGTTGACTAATAGTTAAGT